>JAAAWM010009780.1:0-28173 GCA_036873465.1 Thinopyrum obtusiflorum
CCACAAGAGCAAGTCAACGATCAAGTCCTTCGTCATCAACCTCACCAAGACCCTTTTGCACAAGCTCAGGAATGACAACGTCAACGTCGCCAAGAGGAAGAACGAGCACGTAGACATCAAGAGGAACAAGACACCGAGGCTCAACATCTTGACGATGACATGTCATCATTCTTCACCAAGAGCCACCTCTTTGGTGCACAACGAGCTTTGCATCAAGAGCAACAAGCAATGACCGACCACATCGACAACCTTGCCACCGACTTGCGACTCTCCGAGCAACGTACAAGGGACTACTTCGACAACAAGCTCGACGCTCACAAGCAAGAGAACGATGCAATAATAGACGAGATTCATGCCTTGTTGGTGAACCGTCCTCCTTCAACTTCTTCATACTCAAGATAGAGCCGCTCAAGTCGACACTCCGACGACACCTTCTCCGGCTCAAGTACACCGACATCGAACACTCTTCGACGAGCCGTGCGTCAAGACCGTCATGCATCCCGCAATCCTCTACACGGCAATCATCCACAAGAGCAAGTCAACGATCAAGTCCTTCGTCATCAACCTCACCAAGACCCTTGGGGGGGGGGGGGGGGGGGGGGGGGGGGGGGGGGGGGGGGGGGGGGGGGGGGGGGGGGGGGGGGGGGGGGGGGGGGGGGGGGGGGGGGGGGGGGGGGGGGGGGGGGGGGGGGGGGGGGGGGGGGGGGGGGGGGGGGGGGGGGGGGGGGGGGGGGGGGGGGGGGGGGGGGGGGGGGGGGGGGGGGGGGGGGGGGGGGGGGGGGGGGGGGGGGGGGGGGGGGGGGGGGGGGGGGGGGGGGGGGGGGGGGGGGGGGGGGGGGGGGGGGGGGGGGGGGGGGGGGGGGGGGGGGGGGGGGGGGGGGGGGGGGGGGGGGGGGGGGGGGGGGGGGGGGGGGGGGGGGGGGGGGGGGGGGGGGGGGGGGGGGGGGGGGGGGGGGGGGGGGGGGGGGGGGGGGGGGGGGGGGGGGGGGGGGGGGGGGGGGGGGGGGGGGGGGGGGGGGGGGGGGGGGGGGGGGGGGGGGGGGGGGGGGGGGGGGGGGGGGGGGGGGGGGGGGGGGGGGGGGGGGGGGGGGGGGGGGGGGGGGGGGGGGGGGGGGGGGGGGGGGGGGGGGGGGGGGGGGGGGGGGGGGGGGGGGGGGGGGGGGGGGGGGGGGGGGGGGGGGGGGGGGGGGGGGGGGGGGGGGGGGGGGGGGGGGGGGGGGGGGGGGGGGGGGGGGGGGGGGGGGGGGGGGGGGGGGGGGGGGGGGGGGGGGGGGGGGGGGGGGGGGGGGGGGGGGGGGGGGGGGGGGGGGGGGGGGGGGGGGGGGGGGGGGGGGGGGGGGGGGGGGGGGGGGGGGGGGGGGGGGGGGGGGGGGGGGGGGGGGGGGGGGGGGGGGGGGGGGGGGGGGGGGGGGGGGGGGGGGGGGGGGGGGGGGGGGGGGGGGGGGGGGGGGGGGGGGGGGGGGGGGGGGGGGGGGGGGGGGGGGGGGGGGGGGGGGGGGGGGGGGGGGGGGGGGGGGGGGGGGGGGGGGGGGGGGGGGGGGGGGGGGGGGGGGGGGGGGGGGGGGGGGGGGGGGGGGGGGGGGGGGGGGGGGGGGGGGGGGGGGGGGGGGGGGGGGGGGGGGGGGGGGGGGGGGGGGGGGGGGGGGGGGGGGGGGGGGGGGGGGGGGGGGGGGGGGGGGGGGGGGGGGGGGGGGGGGGGGGGGGGGGGGGGGGGGGGGGGGGGGGGGGGGGGGGGGGGGGGGGGGGGGGGGGGGGGGGGGGGGGGGGGGGGGGGGGGGGGGGGGGGGGGGGGGGGGGGGGGGGGGGGGGGGGGGGGGGGGGGGGGGGGGGGGGGGGGGGGGGGGGGGGGGGGGGGGGGGGGGGGGGGGGGGGGGGGGGGGGGGGGGGGGGGGGGGGGGGGGGGGGGGGGGGGGGGGGGGGGGGGGGGGGGGGGGGGGGGGGGGGGGGGGGGGGGGGGGGGGGGGGGGGGGGGGGGGGGGGGGGGGGGGGGGGGGGGGGGGGGGGGGGGGGGGGGGGGGGGGGGGGGGGGGGGGGGGGGGGGGGGGGGGGGGGGGGGGGGGGGGGGGGGGGGGGGGGGGGGGGGGGGGGGGGGGGGGGGGGGGGGGGGGGGGGGGGGGGGGGGGGGGGGGGGGGGGGGGGGGGGGGGGGGGGGGGGGGGGGGGGGGGGGGGGGGGGGGGGGGGGGGGGGGGGGGGGGGGGGGGGGGGGACTTATACCAAATGTACCTTGACCGATGTTGAAGATGGATCAATGATCACTCAAATGTGTAACAAGGAAATAGCACAATTGGTACCAATTCTTGTCGGTTCTAACACCTACACAAATAAAAGCTTATGGTGGAACTTGGTTAGGATGGTGGCACAAAATTTGATGCAATTGTTAGTGAGCCTCGGTAATGTTGGAAAAGATTCACAAATTTGCAAATGCAACAAGTAGACCAATAGAAAGATATGGTACACGGAAACACACATGCAAATAGATAAGTGGGGTCGTGGAACCAAGGAATGAGCCAAAATGTGGAATCCACGAAAATGCCCTTGTTGCACAACACTAGAGAGACGCTAGCATGATTGCACAATAGGCGGGTACGAAACTTGTGCACAACCTACAAAGCAAAAATGCAACAACTTCTATCCCAAGTATGCTATATGTATGGTATTCCGATAATATGATCCAAGATGATCGAGTATGACAATCTTAATGTAGTATGATGCTATGGTTCTTGCTTATAAGCTCTTTGCTTATCTTTCCTCTTTGCTTAAAAGCTTGGTTGGTTCTTTCTCTTTTGAGCTCTTTTCACATGCAAAACTTCACGAACCAATATAGCAATTGTGTATATACGAGGACAACCTTGTGACACAAGAGATGATACCAAGATATGCACCATGATGATATGGTATGTATGCTATGGGAAGTATGATCACTAAAGTGCACAAGTAACGTTGCCGACAATACTCAAAGGCTAGTCTCGATGGGTAAGTTACGCAAAATGGGAGATGGGGTTATCAATGCCATGGCAAGGAGTAGACAAAGAAGTCGTCGAAGTTACTGTCCTTGCTTATGGTTGAGGGTATCAAAATGGTGAAGTGGTCAATGTCGAGTCCTTGGTGAAGATGAGCGGCGGTGTGTTGATGTCGAACCATTCCTAGTTAGCCGAAACACCCTAGGAAACGATGAACCACAACTCAAATCTCAAAACCAAATGTGTCAAAATTGTGTCGAAGTGTGAAACGAGTAGGCAATGGTGGTTGCGGAAAGTGATGGTGGTATCGGGGTGCGTATGCGGAAGTGGAATGGGTATTGGAGTGCGTATGCAGAGGTGGAGGTGGAGAGGTGGTGGTGGCCGAACTGAACTTTTTCAGTTTCGTCAGGAAACGTCGGACGTCCGATGGATGTCGGACGACCGGTGGTCGGACGTCCGGTAGCTGGCGGACGTCCGGTGCCTGGGCGATTTTGGGCACGGGATGAACAACTAGGGTTCGTGGTGGAGGTGGCAAAATTGGTCAAATCCGAGCGATTTTGTGGATGGAAATGGTGGAGACGAAGGGAAAAGCTAGATCCACTCATGGGAAAGCAAATCCATGGATCAAATCCAACAAAACTTCATCACACCAACAAATCAAAAAAAAATTGGGGCTATTTTTTGGTGGGGATTTTCAAAATTGGGGAAGAACACAACAAAATCAAGCTAGAAAGCAAGGTGTAGGGGCTCCAAATCCGTGATCAACCTGGCTCATGATACCAGGATGATGTAGGGTAGAACCCTAGGGACCCGATCTTTCATGAAATGGAGGGGATCCTACGAAGAACACGAATAACACGAGGGGAACACGAGGGAAAACATGAGAGAAATCACTCAACCAATAGGATTCGATCACACATATGCTAGATCTTCGAAACACAAAGAGATACACGATCCACGATCAACAAGGGACGATACATAGGGTAACCAGTTCTTCTCCATGAGGAGGTCTTGAGTTCTTCACGTTGGGGGTCTTGAATCCAAGTGGATCTTCTCCGTAAAGGCACAGTCTCTCTCGGAGGAGTAGATCCGGATGGATGAGCAAGGCTCTATCTCACAAATGAGCTATCACTTTGCTAACCCTAACTAGGAGGAGGAGGAGGGGGTCTATTTATAGTCTTAGTGCAAATGGGGGTGAAGTGAAGGGGTACATGGGCCTCGGGCCCGAAACTGTGCGCAGGCAGGTACCAGATGTCCGGTGGGTTACGGTCGTCCGGTGGCTCGTGGGCGTCCGGACGTCCGGAAGTCGCCGGTCGTCCGATAGCTTGTCGTCCGGTCACCGGTCATCCGATAGCTTTGGACATCCGCTGATTTGGCTCGGGTGTGATGGTGCCGGTCATCCGGTGGAGGCCGGACATTCGCTCACTGGGATGTGTGGCCGGTCATACGGTCGCCGGTCGTCCGCTCGTTGTAGCTTGCATTGGTTGGGACTTGGGTAGGCTGGGGCTTCTGGTGCCGGACGTCCGGTCCCGACCAGTCATCCGGTGGCTGTAGCTTCAATGGCAGCTCTTCTTCTTGTCCCTCATACTTGGTGTCCTCGTCGTCTTGTCCGTTGGATGTAGCTGCTCCGTGGCCTTGTTCCAAGTACTTGATCACACATAGTGTCTCCGTTTGAGGTAGTAGCCATGTCTCATGTGTATAAAGTGGTAGTTTGGAGAGGAGCGAGTTCACCTTATCTTTGATAGCCTTTGCTCGGGCTCTTGTCATTGGTCCAAGTGGTGTCGTGGGAGATGTCAATACATCCATGGGGATGACCGTGGGATGCTTCGCATCAGAGAGACACATGTCTTTCAGACGAGCTTGAATCAAATGTGTTTTGCCACCCACGTTTGGCGCCCACCATGTCTGAATGGGCTCAGAGGCGGTCGTGTCACGTCTGATTGAAGTTACTAGTCTACCCCTATCGATAGCAGTGTAAATTCGGTCGATTAGGATGTCAAGTGTCAGGGGTAGACAGTAATTTTCATCTCGCAAACACTTTGCTTCGGGCAGACCACAAATGATAGTGGGTGTTTAGCCGCTTCGTTCAGAACTTGGGAGAATTAGCATTCACGTTTACCCTGGGCCCTGGCAACTAAATTCAAATCCAATTTGTATTCGATTACGAATATCCATAGATAATTCTATGTTTTGTTCTTTATTTCTTCAATACGACGACAAAGATTTATTCCACCTTTATATATGATTATGATTTAGAAATGCCGTGGGGGGGGGGGGGGGGGGGGGGGGGGGGGGGGGGGGGGGGGGGGGGGGGGGGGGGGGGGGGGGGGGGGGGGGGGGGGGGGGGGGGGGGGGGGGGGGGGGGGGGGGGGGGGGGGGGGGGGGGGGGGGGGGGGGGGGGGGGGGGGGGGGGGGGGGGGGGGGGGGGGGGGGGGGGGGGGGGGGGGGGGGGGGGGGGGGGGGGGGGGGGGGGGGGGGGGGGGGGGGGGGGGGGGGGGGGGGGGGGGGGGGGGGGGGGGGGGGGGGGGGGGGGGGGGGGGGGGGGGGGGGGGGGGGGGGGGGGGGGGGGGGGGGGGGGGGGGGGGGGGGGGGGGGGGGGGGGGGGGGGGGGGGGGGGGGGGGGGGGGGGGGGGGGGGGGGGGGGGGGGGGGGGGGGGGGGGGGGGGGGGGGGGGGGGGGGGGGGGGGGGGGGGGGGGGGGGGGGGGGGGGGGGGGGGGGGGGGGGGGGGGGGGGGGGGGGGGGGGGGGGGGGGGGGGGGGGGGGGGGGGGGGGGGGGGGGGGGGGGGGGGGGGGGGGGGGGGGGGGGGGGGGGGGGGGGGGGGGGGGGGGGGGGGGGGGGGGGGGGGGGGGGGGGGGGGGGGGGGGGGGGGGGGGGGGGGGGGGGGGGGGGGGGGGGGGGGGGGGGGGGGGGGGGGGGGGGGGGGGGGGGGGGGGGGGGGGGGGGGGGGGGGGGGGGGGGGGGGGGGGGGGGGGGGGGGGGGGGGGGGGGGGGGGGGGGGGGGGGGGGGGGGGGGGGGGGGGGGGGGGGGGGGGGGGGGGGGGGGGGGGGGGGGGGGGGGGGGGGGGGGGGGGGGGGGGGGGGGGGGGGGGGGGGGGGGGGGGGGGGGGGGGGGGGGGGGGGGGGGGGGGGGGGGGGGGGGGGGGGGGGGGGGGGGGGGGGGGGGGGGGGGGGGGGGGGGGGGGGGGGGGGGGGGGGGGGGGGGGGGGGGGGGGGGGGGGGGGGGGGGGGGGGGGGGGGGGGGGGGGGGGGGGGGGGGGGGGGGGGGGGGGGGGGGGGGGGGGGGGGGGGGGGGGGGGGGGGGGGGGGGGGGGGGGGGGGGGGGGGGGGGGGGGGGGGGGGGGGGGGGGGGGGGGGGGGGGGGGGGGGGGGGGGGGGGGGGGGGGGGGGGGGGGGGGGGGGGGGGGGGGGGGGGGGGGGGGGGGGGGGGGGGGGGGGGGGGGGGGGGGGGGGGGGGGGGGGGGGGGGGGGGGGGGGGGGGGGGGGGGGGGGGGGGGGGGGGGGGGGGGGGGGGGGGGGGGGGGGGGGGGGGGGGGGGGGGGGGGGGGGGGGGGGGGGGGGGGGGGGGGGGGGGGGGGGGGGGGGGGGGGGGGGGGGGGGGGGGGGGGGGGGGGGGGGGGGGGGGGGGGGGGGGGGGGGGGGGGGGGGGGGGGGGGGGGGGGGGGGGGGGGGGGGGGGGGGGGGGGGGGGGGGGGGGGGGGGGGGGGGGGGGGGGGGGGGGGGGGGGGGGGGGGGGGGGGGGGGGGGGGGGGGGGGGGGGGGGGGGGGGGGGGGGGGGGGGGGGGGGGGGGGGGGGGGGGGGGGGGGGGGGGGGGGGGGGGGGGGGGGGGGGGGGGGGGGGGGGGGGGGGGGGGGGGGGGGGGGGGGGGGGGGGGGGGGGGGGGGGGGGGGGGGGGGGGGGGGGGGGGGGGGGGGGGGGGGGGGGGGGGGGGGGGGGGGGGGGGGGGGGGGGGGGGGGGGGGGGGGGGGGGGGGGGGGGGGGGGGGGGGGGGGGGGGGGGGGGGGGGGGGGGGGGGGGGGGGGGGGGGGGGGGGGGGGGGGGGGGGGGGGGGGGGGGGGGGGGGGGGGGGGGGGGGGGGGGGGGGGGGGGGGGGGGGGGGGGGGGGGGGGGGGGGGGGGGGGGGGGGGGGGGGGGGGGGGGGGGGGGGGGGGGGGGGGGGGGGGGGGGGGGGGGGGGGGGGGGGGGGGGGGGGGGGGGGGGGGGGGGGGGGGGGGGGGGGGGGGGGGGGGGGGGGGGGGGGGGGGGGGGGGGGGGGGGGGGGGGGGGGGGGGGGGGGGGGGGGGGGGGGGGGGGGGGGGGGGGGGGGGGGGGGGGGGGGGGGGGGGGGGGGGGGGGGGGGGGGGGGGGGGGGGGGGGGGGGGGGGGGGGGGGGGGGGGGGGGGGGGGGGGGGGGGGGGGGGGGGGGGGGGGGGGGGGGGGGGGGGGTAAAAGCTTATGGTGGAGCTCGGTTAGGATGGTGGCACAAAATTTGATGCAACTGTAAGTGAGACTCAATAATGTTGGAAAAGATTCGCAAATTTGCAAATGCAACAAGTAGACCAATAGCAAGATATGGTACACGGAAACGCACACGGAAATAGATAAGTGGGGTCGTGCAACCAAAGAATGAGCCAAAATGTGGAATCCACGAAAATGCTCTTGTTGCACAACACTAGAGAGACGCTAGCACGATTGCACAATAGGCGGATACGAAACTTGTGCACAACCTACTAAGCAAAAATGCAACGACTTCTATCCCAAGTATGCTATATGTATGGTATTCCGGTGAGATGATCCAAGATGATCGAGTATGACAATCTTAAAGTAGTATGATGCTATTGTTCTTGCTTATAAGCTCTTTGCTTATCTTTCCCTTTTGCTTAAAAGCTTGTTTGGCTCTTTGTATTTGAGCTCTTTTCTCATGCAATGCTTCACGAACCAAGATAGCAATTGTGTATGGGGGGGGGGGGGGGGGGGGGGGGGGGGGGGGGGGGGGGGGGGGGGGGGGGGGGGGGGGGGGGGGGGGGGGGGGGGGGGGGGGGGGGGGGGGGGGGGGGGGGGGGGGGGGGGGGGGGGGGGGGGGGGGGGGGGGGGGGGGGGGGGGGGGGGGGGGGGGGGGGGGGGGGGGGGGGGGGGGGGGGGGGGGGGGGGGGGGGGGGGGGGGGGGGGGGGGGGGGGGGGGGGGGGGGGGGGGGGGGGGGGGGGGGGGGGGGGGGGGGGGGGGGGGGGGGGGGGGGGGGGGGGGGGGGGGGGGGGGGGGGGGGGGGGGGGGGGGGGGGGGGGGGGGGGGGGGGGGGGGGGGGGGGGGGGGGGGGGGGGGGGGGGGGGGGGGGGGGGGGGGGGGGGGGGGGGGGGGGGGGGGGGGGGGGGGGGGGGGGGGGGGGGGGGGGGGGGGGGGGGGGGGGGGGGGGGGGGGGGGGGGGGGGGGGGGGGGGGGGGGGGGGGGGGGGGGGGGGGGGGGGGGGGGGGGGGGGGGGGGGGGGGGGGGGGGGGGGGGGGGGGGGATGCAGGAGATTCGGACTTTGTTGGCCAAACTTTCTTCCCCTTCGTCATCCTCAAGGCGACGGCGAGCAAGTCGACCATCTTCGGAGCGCACAAGCGATACAAGCGCAAGTCGTCCACGTCCACATCTCCATGGCGACCATCATCACGTTCGTGATCCACATCGTCATGAAGAGCAAGTCACCTCCAAGCAACATGTGCACGACTACGACGAATGATATCTATTACGAGCTCAAGGACGACAACGACACCATCATCATGAAGATGCTCACCAAGAGCAAACACACAAGTCCCAACAAGCCCTACTTCACGCCAAGCCCAAGTTTCATGAGCAAAAGAGAAGACCTAGAGACAAGAACCACCAAGAGGACGCTACGGCTAATACCACCACCACTTCGGCATCTTCGCCAAGTGCTATCAAGGCATCTTCGCCTTTGGACGTACGGCATCTTTGCATACTTCCCACGAGTTCACCTACATCGACATCTTCAACAACGAGGCGACCACCTACGAGCGAGGGCAACAATTCCATCTTCGGAAGCCCCTTAAGGAAGATGGCCAAGCATGGGAATTTCCCTTCGGTCATGGAGACGAGCTATGAGGTGCCACATCATATGGACCTCCAACAACAAGACGGCGACAAGAAGGTCGAGTTAGGGCCATCCCCTTCGACCACGGCGATGAGCATGAACCTCTTCAACAACATCAAGACGGCGCCCATATTGGAATCATACTTCCAGTCAACCTACGAGACCGCACATGAGACCCTCTCTTTGGTCTCGGAGGAGAGTGATGTTTTGCCACATCCTACGGCATTCATCTTTGGAGGCGTTATGGATGAGGAGGTTGAGCAAGGGACTATCCCTTCAACCAAGGCAGCGATAGGAGTTGAGCATGGAGACATTTGCACCAACATCTCTCCGACACCCACATATGAAGAGATGCCCCAATTCCCATGTGAGGAGAGCCACCACCACATGAGTGACATGAGTGACTCCAGAATATGTGACATTGAGTGCATTTCCTATGAGAGGATGAGTGTGACCACCACTAGCCCCACACATGAGAGCATGCCACACATCCTATGTGAGGTTGATAGCCATTTGAGTGACTCCACCAACCATATGAGTGAGAGCATCCAAGAGGGAGTGAGTGAGCCACAACACTTAGTGAGTGAGGTAGTTGATAGGGCATGTGAGGCCACTATGCTTTCTAATGACTTAACCTCTACTCCTAGTGTGTTTCCTTCTTTGGTGCTAGGCCTCCTACATGACGACATGCCTATCCTCGACGAGACCTGGGGGGGGGGGGGGGGGGGGGGGGGGGGGGGGGGGGGGGGGGGGGGGGGGGGGGGGGGGGGGGGGGGGGGGGGGGGGGGGGGGGGGGGGGGGGGGGGGGGGGGGGGGGGGGGGGGGGGGGGGGGGGGGGGGGGGGGGGGGGGGGGGGGGGGGGGGGGGGGGGGGGGGGGGGGGGGGGGGGGGGGGGGGGGGGGGGGGGGGGGGGGGGGGGGGGGGGGGGGGGGGGGGGGGGGGGGGGGGGGGGGGGGGGGGGGGGGGGGGGGGGGGGGGGGGGGGGGGGGGGGGGGGGGGGGGGGGGGGGGGGGGGGGGGGGGGGGGGGGGGGGGGGGGGGGGGGGGGGGGGGGGGGGGGGGGGGGGGGGGGGGGGGGGGGGGGGGGGGGGGGGGGGGGGGGGGGGGGGGGGGGGGGGGGGGGGGGGGGGGGGGGGGGGGGGGGGGGGGGGGGGGGGGGGGGGGGGGGGGGGGGGGGGGGGGGGGGGGGGGGGGGGGGGGGGGGGGGGGGGGGGGGGGGGGGGGGGGGGGGGGGGGGGGGGGGGGGGGGGGGGGGGGGGGGGGGGGGGGGGGGGGGGGGGGGGGGGGGGGGGGGGGGGGGGGGGGGGGGGGGGGGGGGGGGGGGGGGGGGGGGGGGGGGGGGGGGGGGGGGGGGGGGGGGGGGGGGGGGGGGGGGGGGGGGGGGGGGGGGGGGGGGGGGGGGGGGGGGGGGGGGGGGGGGGGGGGGGGGGGGGGGGGGGGGGGGGGGGGGGGGGGGGGGGGGGGGGGGGGGGGGGGGGGGGGGGGGGGGGGGGGGGGGGGGGGGGGGGGGGGGGGGGGGGGGGGGGGGGGGGGGGGGGGGGGGGGGGGGGGGGGGGGGGGGGGGGGGGGGGGGGGGGGGGGGGGGGGGGGGGGGGGGGGGGGGGGGGGGGGGGGGGGGGGGGGGGGGGGGGGGGGGGGGGGGGGGGGGGGGGGGGGGGGGGGGGGGGGGGGGGGGGGGGGGGGGGGGGGGGGGGGGGGGGGGGGGGGGGGGGGGGGGGGGGGGGGGGGGGGGGGGGGGGGGGGGGGGGGGGGGGGGGGGGGGGGGGGGGGGGGGGGGGGGGGGGGGGGGGGGGGGGGGGGGGGGGGGGGGGGGGGGGGGGGGGGGGGGGGGGGGGGGGGGGGGGGGGGGGGGGGGGGGGGGGGGGGGGGGGGGGGGGGGGGGGGGGGGGGGGGGGGGGGGGGGGGGGGGGGGGGGGGGGGGGGGGGGGGGGGGGGGGGGGGGGGGGGGGGGGGGGGGGGGGGGGGGGGGGGGGGGGGGGGGGGGGGGGGGGGGGGGGGGGGGGGGGGGGGGGGGGGGGGGGGGGGGGGGGGGGGGGGGGGGGGGGGGGGGGGGGGGGGGGGGGGGGGGGGGGGGGGGGGGGGGGGGGGGGGGGGGGGGGGGGGGGGGGGGGGGGGGGGGGGGGGGGGGGGGGGGGGGGGGGGGGGGGGGGGGGGGGGGGGGGGGGGGGGGGGGGGGGGGGGGGGGGGGGGGGGGGGGGGGGGGGGGGGGGGGGGGGGGGGGGGGGGGGGGGGGGGGGGGGGGGGGGGGGGGGGGGGGGGGGGGGGGGGGGGGGGGGGGGGGGGGGGGGGGGGGGGGGGGGGGGGGGGGGGGGGGGGGGGGGGGGGGGGGGGGGGGGGGGGGGGGGGGGGGGGGGGGGGGGGGGGGGGGGGGGGGGGGGGGGGGGGGGGGGGGGGGGGGGGGGGGGGGGGGGGGGGGGGGGGGGGGGGGGGGGGGGGGGGGGGGGGGGGGGGGGGGGGGGGGGGGGGGGGGGGGGGGGGGGGGGGGGGGGGGGGGGGGGGGGGGGGGGGGGGGGGGGGGGGGGGGGGGGGGGGGGGGGGGGGGGGGGGGGGGGGGGGGGGGGGGGGGGGGGGGGGGGGGGGGGGGGGGGGGGGGGGGGGGGGGGGGGGGGGGGGGGGGGGGGGGGGGGGGGGGGGGGGGGGGGGGGGGGGGGGGGGGGGGGGGGGGGGGGGGGGGGGGGGGGGGGGGGGGGGGGGGGGGGGGGGGGGGGGGGGGGGGGGGGGGGGGGGGGGGGGGGGGGGGGGGGGGGGGGGGGGGGGGGGGGGGGGGGGGGGGGGGGGGGGGGGGGGGGGGGGGGGGGGGGGGGGGGGGGGGGGGGGGGGGGGGGGGGGGGGGGGGGGGGGGGGGGGGGGGGGGGGGGGGGGGGGGGGGGGGGGGGGGGGGGGGGGGGGGGGGGGGGGGGGGGGGGGGGGGGGGGGGGGGGGGGGGGGGGGGGGGGGGGGGGGGGGGGGGGGGGGGGGGGGGGGGGGGGGGGGGGGGGGGGGGGGGGGGGGTCCGTATGTGTGGGGAAACAAGAGATAGGGTTGATTTCGGACCCCTCCACCAGGGGCCACGAAATTCCCCCCTCTTCCTCCATATATACAGCCCTTAGGGCATCGTTTAGGCTTTGGGTTTTGTTTAGATTAAATGTTCGCCATAGCCGCAACTTCGCGTACTTCGTTTGTGTTCAACGACCAGACAAAGGCGTCACAGAACCCCACCTTGATCAATAAAGCTTTCATCTTATATTCGCAATATCCAGATTGCAATCTCAGTTTCTTGCTTGTTCTTCGTTTGCTCGCAGAAAACAGACCCTCATGGTTAGGTTGATCGTGCTCCGGTGTGGTCAATAACCTCTCGGAGTTGGTTTAGCGATTGCTAAGGCGCGACGTCCTCACACGTTCGAGTCGGATCGTCAAAGTCGACTGCCACCAAAGCTATATCCATCATCTCATCGAAAGACGGGACACCTTTGCCTTTATCAAGTGGTATCAGATTTCCAGGTTGCTCGGTGAGATTTTACAGTTTTTCGTAGTTTAGATCGAGTCTGTTCTTCATACCTATAGTCCACGAAAAAGCCACAAAAAAAATTAGGGTTAGTTCATCATATCCGACCCAATCTGAGCCTTTGCATAATCTTTTTAGGGTTTTGCTTTGTTGAATTTGCGGTTGCATCGTCGTGTCTAGTTACTGGTCTTAGAGTCTAGTCTTTTAGAGTTTCGAGTTCTGGTCATAAGTTGCCACGCCGCCGCCGCACCATCATCATCACCCCGGCCATCTACCACCACCGCTTATCCGCCACCGCTTCGAATCCATATCCATATACCACCACAGCTGTCATATACCACCACCGCTGCCATCTACCACCATATATCCACCACCAATCCGAGTTCTTGTCATATTAGGTTTGTTTTCGAGATCCATCTAGATTCCGATTCGTGTTTCCTTGCCGGAGTAGGTTTTGGAAAAAAAGAGTCCGGAAACCACGCTCCGTTTAGGCCCAAAAATTTTCGAAAACGCATTTTTCGAAAAAAAAATTTGCTATCCTATTTTTAGGTGTTTCTGAGTGTTTTGAGACAGGTGCCATTATAGGAAGTTTTTTTTGACCCGTTTCCAGTTTTTGGGTCCGGGCAGTCGAAAAAAAAATTGGTCGAAAAAATTTCGTGCCCATCCTGTCAGTTTGAGCTAGGAAGAGTTTTGAGACACTCGCCATTATAGTGATTTTTCGCAAAAAAAAAGAAGCGCAAAAAAAAGAGCGCAAAAAAAAAGAGCGAATAAAAATTCGAGAGTGTGCTTTTCCCTTGTTTACGTGCCGCGCCGTGATTTTGTTGGTGTTCTAGGCTCGCGTCTCTAGCACAGTCTAGCCTAGGACCAGCACAGTACCGTCGTTGAGCGTTTATTCAACTTTGCATCTCTGAATTGATTATTGCTGACCCTTTTTGCTACCATATTATAAGCCTTCCCAGCTCCACATACATCTACGTCGTGCATTTGACTCTCCCTGGTAATCGCTCTATCCAAGCTTTGAGAGTTTTTGACTACAACGGTTGCCGATCACCGCCTGCTGCTGGGTAAGAACTGGTAAGAATTTGAGATTTGCTTGACGGATTTGTGACACCCACCACCACCTCTTGTTAGTAGTCTGTAGGATCATATTCTTGTTCGTTTCTATTGCTGCTAACCATGCCAGGATCACAAGCCGATGAGATTGACTGGGAGAATTTATCGAACAAGGAGCTTCATGATAAGTTTCAGCAAATGATGACTGAACAGGTGCAAGATGTGCTGAACAATTTTGAAGAGGCCATGGAGAAGATCACTAGCCTTGAGAAGACGTTCGAAACAAAGCTCGATAACAAGTTTAATGAATTGCTCGCGCGTCTTCCACCACCACCACCCGCTGCACCTAACGCACCTCTCCAACAGGGGGGGGGGGGGGGGGGGGGGGGGGGGGGGGGGGGGGGGGGGGGGGGGGGGGGGGGGGGGGGGGGGGGGGGGGGGGGGGGGGGGGGGGGGGGGGCTGATGCGGAGGAGGATGATTATGTGGGAGATTATGAGGATGAGGTTGATCAAAATCAGCACTACGTGCAGCCACCTGTACCACCACCAGCAGGTCGACCTCAGTTATATATTCGTAATGGTAGGCCTGCACCACCACCTCAGGTACGAGATGATGTCCATATTCCTAAACTGAAATTGAATATTCCACCATTTGAGGGTAGATATGTTCCTGATATATATCTTACTTGGGAGTTGGAAACTAAACAACGATTTACATGTTTACAATATCCTGAGGAGAGACGAGTTGCTGCTGCTGTTTGTGCTTTCACTAGTTTTGCATGTATATGGTGGTCTGAACATTGTAGATTATATGGAGGCCGATTAGGGTCGCAGGCAATGAGGAGCCCGGGCACGCGGGCTGGAGGAGTACGGTGATGTCGTCCACGAGCTTCTTGACGACGGTGAACCTGTTGGTGGTGCAAACGATCATCTAGTCATACTGAGAGTCATAGCTGGCGTCGACGGCGGCCATCCACTAGCCGGTCACCAACACCATGTGGAGACGATCCACGGTGCCATGCCGCAGGCCGGCGTCGTGGACCATCTGGCACAACCGCTGAGTGCTCGGGTGCATCGCCGCCATGGGTCTGGAGTGAGCACTTTTGCGCTTATTAGTGTAGGTGCTTAGGCAAATGCTTAGGTGCGTACGATGTGGTAGATGCATTGGAATGGAGGGGCGCCTTTATATGAGTGCAAACTGCGTTGCGTTCACATCGTGCAGCCTCTTTTCCCGGTTCTCCTCCCATTACTTCCCTCAAGCATTCACACGGTGCTAATTGAAGGAGGATGCATAATTAGCCGTTCAACATTTCAGGAACCGCTACCCTCTCCCTCGTCTGCATTAAAGACGTATCGGGAACTATGCCACCCTCTGTCAAATCGAATAGTACTGCGCCGCCCGCTGCACGCCCGGCTAAACATGCCTCCTCGCCTCCATAACTGAATTTTAGTTGCAAAAATTAGATACTGCTAGTGATTTTTAGCTTCATATTTTGACAAATCGCAGTGTTACAAGGTTGGCAAATGGCAATGTTACTAGATCAACAAATGTCAATCTTTCTAGTTTGACAAATGGCAACAACCCAATATGACAGATGCAAATTGCACCAAATTGTTTGTAAGTGATTCACACGGGTCATCCAAAAGAACAGTTTGTGTTCAAGAGATGCACAAATCCTGCTCTCACTTTGCATACAGGTGTTCTATCTAAAACGTTTGCGATCAAGAGCCATTAAAACCTATAGCCATTAAAACCAAGACACATGGTGTCAAGTGAATGGTTAAAATAACGCACACGGTTTGAATTATACAAACGTTTGAGATATTAAAGTGGAAGCTATTTTTTCAAAAATCCTTTGTTGGTTGTTATTCGAGTGCACCTTCTCTCAAAATGGACATGGAAAATACCACAGCATGTCGGGTGGCATTCCATTATAGCATGCCAAGTTTCATGAATTTCAGACGAATTTTGGATTTACTAGAATTTAAAAACAAAGTATCTCAACGTTTTGCCGGCCGAGTGATGAGGACATCAATACAATTGTTACACCCACAGCCCCTGCTGCTATACATGGGGGGGGGGGGGGGGGGGGGGGGGGGGGGGGGGGGGGGGGGGGGGGGGGGGGGGGGGGGGGGGGGGGGGGGGGGGGGGGGGGGGGGGGGGGGGGGGGGGGGGGGGGGGGGGGGGGGGGGGGGGGGGGGGGGGGGGGGGGGGGGGGGGGGGGGGGGGGGGGGGGGGGGGGGGGGGGGGGGGGGGGGGGGGGGGGGGGGGGGGGGGGGGGGGGGGGGGGGGGGGGGGGGGGGGGGGGGGGGGGGGGGGGGGGGGGGGGGGGGGGGGGGGGGGGGGGGGGGGGGGGGGGGGGGGGGGGGGGGGGGGGGGGGGGGGGGGGGGGGGGGGGGGGGGGGGGGGGGGGGGGGGGGGGGGGGGGGGGGGGGGGATTTGATGGCGTGGAGGTCATCTCCTCGAGCCATATGGATATGGAGAATAAAATCCTTGATCCATACTGCAGGATCGGTTGTGCCGTCGTATGATTCAATGTTGACAGGCTTGAACCCCTCGGGGAATTCGTGATCCAGCACCTCATTTGTGAAGCAGAGAGGGTGTGCGGCGCCTCTATAGCGGGCCGCATCATGGCGTAGCTCTGACGGAGTCCATCTGCGGTATTCGGCCAAGGCGTGTTTAGGTTTGTCACATCCGAATAGGTAGCCGTTGATGTAGGGTGGAACCCTAGATGGCCGATCTTTCACGAAAGGAGCGGATCCCGCGAAGAACACGAAGAACACGAGGGGAAAACGAGGGGAATCACGAGGGGAAACACGAGAGGAAACACGAGAGAATCACTCAACCAACAAGAATAGATCACACATGCGCTAGATCGATGAACACAAAGGGAGATACATGATCCAAAGTCAACAAAGGACGATACAAAGGTAACCGGTTCTTCTCCGTGAGGAGGTCTTGAATCCACGAGGGGATCTTCCCGTGAGGGGTCTTGAATCCAAGGTGGATCTTCTCCGTAGAGGCCGTGGTCTCTCTCGTGGAGTAGATCCGATATGGATGAGCAAAGCTCTATCTCTCAAATGAGCTAATCCTTTGCTAACCCTAGCTAGGAGGAGGGAGAGGTGTATTTATAGTCGTAGTACAAGTTGGGGACAAAGTGAAGGGGTACACGGGCCTCTGGCCCAGTCTGTGCGCGCAGGCAGGCGCCGGATGTCCGGGCTGGGGGCTGGATGTCCGGCGGCTCGCGAGGAGCCGGATGTCCGGGCCTGGGGCCGGATGTCCGGGCTGGATGGCCCGATTTCTGTGCTCTCTGGATAGCGTGCGCCGGATTTCCGGGCAGGCGCCGGATGTCCGGCCCGTCGCGGGGCGCCGGATGTCCGGCCGCTGTAGAATCGCCTGGCGTCTGTTTCTCTCTGGTCTTCTTCTGGTTGATGGCGCCGGATGTCCGGGCTCCTGCCGGATGTCCGGCCGCTGTAGCTCCGCGGCGACTCCACTTGAGGCACTTCTTGATCCGCTTCCGTGTGGACTTGGCGTATGCCTCGAGCATCTCCATGGTCGTCTCCTTGGTTCCTAAGCACATGTAGCGTCTTTGCATTAGGTAGCAACCATGTCTCGTACGAGTGGAAAGGGGAAGCATGTAGGAATGGGTTCACCTTAGGTCCAATGGCGTAGGCTCGAGTGTACATGGGGATGAACGTAGGATGCTCCGCATCATCTCCCCTCCCTTGGGAAAGATCCGACCTCGGATCGTAATCCTCATCACCATGGAAATGGTTGTCGTGGACGGACTTGAAGTTGGATGGAGTTGAAGACATGGCGCAATCCAAGTACTCCAAGGTGTCGCCGGAGTGGTATATATGCAAAAAGAGCAAACACAAACGACACTCGGAAATACAATGGTTAGCGCACACAAGGTGTCCATCAAATAAGCATGAGTTCGTCCGAAGGAATTGTTCATGAAAAGGCATGAGAGGCTTATCCAAATGATGTAAAATGACATGTAAAGCATTCATGGGAGCAAAAGCATTCATTGTGCACACAAATGTATTGTGAATGTGATCAATGCAACCACGGTGCAAAAAGATGTCATAGTGAGACAGTTTATCAATAGCATGAATATGGCAATGGATGCTCAATATGAAGAAGTTATCATGCAATTGATGGTAGGCAATATGATCATGATGTATGAATATGCCATCAAGAAAGATCACAACAAATTTGCTAAGGAAGTGTACAAGCTCATATATCATGGATGACATGAGAATAGGTGCAACAAGACAAGCATAATGTGAGTCAATCCATGCATAAGATGCAAATTTGTCATTGGTGGTGTTGTACCATAGCTCGATGTCGTGGTAGTAGTGTTGGTCCGGTGGTGCATCCACTAAGTCCGAGCACTCCTCAACTTGAAGGTCCATAGGGTCCATCTCCAATGTTGGTCCTCCGTGCGCAAGATGTATCATGTAGACAACGAGAAGGAAACAACAATGAAAGAATGACCCATCCAATATGCGTATTTGAGGATGGCTCAAAGGGAAGGAGTTCACCTCATGAATGTTCCCGAAGATGTTGGAGTTGCACATCATGTATGCCTTCACATAACCAATATGTTTCATGACGGTAATGCCTTGTGAATCCTTCAAAACGAAAGAACATGACAAGCACTCGGAAAAACAAATGAGGTTAGCGGAAATGTAAAACCTATCATTCGCGTGGTACGATACCCAACAAGTGTATGCATCATGCTCATCATAAGAAAGGACAAGGGAGCATTTCAAAGTATGGAGGCATATGATGCGAGAACAACCAAATACAATAGGCTCAAGGAAACAAGCATGCTTCACAAGTAAGATGTCCAAGTCTCCATGATCACTAAGCAGAGCATGGGTGCACTCACTACAATGGCATATTAGAGGTGCAACTAATGGAGACAAGTGACAAAGATCAAGATATATCATGTGAGAGGCATGAACATATATGTCATCAACCCAAGAAAGCGAGTAATAAGGGAACATGGGTGATGCGACAAAGCAAGCAATCATAGTGATCAAGTCAATCAAGCTAGTAGTGCGAAGATGCAACGTACTAGGATGAATCATGGCAAGCATGTCATGTGTGGAAATAATGGTCATCAATAATGCACATGACATATCACAAGCATGAAAGCAAGATATGAGGAAAGTATCATCATTGTATTGGCAAGAAGTCCTATGTAAATAGCAATGGAACATCATGACTCTCCCAACACAAGAATCAACAATAGCATGAGGCACATGATAAACATGGCAATAGAAACAACGATCTCCACCAAGCATGCAAATACACATAGAAGTAGCATAATGGTGTATCATGGTTAAATGCAAGCAAGGGTCACAATTGCATGGCAAAGTCATGTAAAGAGGCATAGCATGCAAAGTGAACACGAGAAAATGGGCATAACGTAACAAGTGATATATAGCCCAAAGCCGTGTGAGAGACAAGTAAAAGAGATGCGCGTAGTCCTTGCGCGAAGGGAACGGTGGTAAGGATAGTCCACGGGATCCCAAATCGTCTTTGCTCTCAAGAGCTCGTTTCGTCAACTCATGGGATTGTGAGGTTGACGAGTGTTCATAAGTACCTACACAAAACAAAGGCAAAGGAAAAATTGTGTGTGCGTGGTATATGTACACATCATCCATCATGATGCATATGTGCTTGTGTTGGTTAGCACCAAATATCCAATGCTCAAATAAATGAGATGCGTGATATAGAAACATGTCATCCATCATGAGAGGTTTGTTGTTATGTATAGCATAATGGAGACTCAAATTATGTAATTCATCATGAGAAATATGTAGAGCATTGTTATTCATGGAATGCATATGGTGCACGCAATTATGAGAATCACGCAAAGTATGGAATGCATCAAGATCTCCTAATATGTATGAGGAAACTATGGGGGTCTCCTCATGAGCATTAGTGGAAACATCACATGGAGAATATTGACAACATCCAAAACAATGCATATTTGGAACAATGTGATCATGGCATGGTATAGTAGATGAATTGCGCAAATCATGTAAAGGAAGCATGGCAATATCATCACATGAAAAACAAAAGCCAATGACCATCATTTCGTCATCTATGCCATAAGTGCAAATAGGATTTATTTTAATGGGGCATGCATAGTTACTATGTTGAGATTGAAATGATGCAATATGGGAGATCTCACTCATAGCATATGACAAGTTCAAGGGATTGTCAATCATGATGTGACCAATAGAATTTTCACAAGTTATCCTATGGAGCATAGCATCACAACTAGGCAACTCAACATGCTCATCATCATATTCATCATAAATTGGTAAGTCATGACATGAAGAAGTCGCACTAGCATGAAGCATGGTAATAGGTGTGTCAACATCATGCAAGCAATCATTGGTGAGATAGTCCACTAGTGGGACAAGAGAAGCACCAACACCTATGTTACCGTTGGAAGGTCGCTCATGTGTTGTAGGTGAGGTGTCGAAGATCCACTCGTTGTCAACTTCATCTTGATGGAACCATGTGGGGGGTGCATCATTGTCCACCATGGCCATCGGTTTTGCCATTGGAGGTGTGGACTCGTCGAGGGTAGGCTCGTCGTCATGTAGGAGACCTAGCACCAAAGAAAACACACTCGGAGTAGAGGTTAAGTCGTTAGAAATCAAAGTGGCCTCACATGCCGTGTCAACTACCTCACTCACTAAGTGTTGTGGCTCACTCACTCCCGGTAAGATGCTCTCACTCATATGGTTGGTGGAGTCACTCAAATGGCTCTCAACCTCACATAGGATGTGTGGCATGCTCTCATGTGTGGGGCTAGTGGTGGTCACACTCATCCTCTCATAGGAAATGCACTCAATGTCATATACGGTGGATTCACTCATCTCACTCATGGGTTGGTGGCTCTCCTCACGTGGCAATTGGGTCATCTCATGATATGTGGGTGTCGGAGAGATGTTGGTGCAAATGTCTCCATGCTCAACTATGTCGTAGTCGTAGCCGTGGATGAAGGCCGAAGATGGCACATCATCACTCTCCTCCAAGACCAAAGATAAGGTCTCATGTGCGGTCTCGTAGCTTGACTCGGAGTATGAGTCACATAGGGGCGCCGTCTTCATGTTGTTGAAGAGGTTCGTGCTCGTCGCCGTGGTCGAAGGGGATGGCCCTTGCTCGACCTTCTTGTCGCCGTCTTGTTGTTGGAGGCCCATATGATGTGGAACCTCGTAGCTCGTCTCCATGACCGAAGGGAATTTCCCATGCTCGGCCATCTTCCTTGAGGGGCTTCCGAAGATGGAAGTGTCACCCTCGCTCATAGGTGGTCGCCTTGTTGATGAAGATGTCGATGTAGGCGAACTCATGGGAAGTAGGCGAAGATGCCGTACGTCCAAAGGCGAAGATGCCTTGATAGCACTTGGCGAAGATGCCGAAGTGGTTGGTGTAGCCGTAGCTCCGTCTTGGTGGTGCTTGTCTCACGGTCTTCTCTTTTGCTCATGAAGCTTGGACTTGGCGTGAAGTAGAGCTTGTTGGGACTTATATGTTTTCGCATCTCGAGCATCTTCATGATGATGGTGTCGTTGTCGTGGTTGAGCTCGTAGTAGATGTCGTTCGTCGTCGTCGTGCACATGTTGCTTGGAGGTGACTTGCCCTTCATGACGATGTGGATCACGAACGTGATGGTGGTCGCCATGGAGATGTGGATGACTTGCGCTTGCATCTTGTTTGCGCTCCGAAGACTTGTGACTTGAACGTCGCCGCCTTGAGGATGATGAAGGGGAAGTAGACTTGATCAAGGCCCGAATCTCCTTCATTCTTGCATCTTGCTCCTCCTTTTGTGCGGAAAGCTTGTTGTCGATGTAGTCCCTTTTCCTTGCTTCGGAGTGATGAATGTCGATGGAGAGGTGCTCGATGCGTTTTTGCAATCTTGATTGTGCGCCTTGCATCTGTCGTTGTAGATCGAAGATGGACGCTTTGGTGATGTAGTTGTTCACGCCGTCGTTGTTGTCGAAGACCGGAGATGAAATGCCTTGCCTATCCATCACAAGACTCGAGCAAATATGAGTGGGAGAAAGAGAAGAACTATACCAAATGTACCTTGACCGATGTTGAAGATGGATCAATGATCACTCAATGTGTAACAAGGAAATAGCACAATTGGTACCAATTCTTGTCGGTTTCTCACACCTACACAAATAAGGCTTATGGTGGAGCTCGGTGAGGATAGTGGCACAAAAATTTGATGCAAAATGTCAGCAAGAGTCAATAATGTTGAAAGAGATTCACAAATTCGCAAGTGAAACAAGTAGACCAATAGCAATGAATGGCCCACGGAAACGCACACACGGATAGATAAATGGGTTCGTGCAACCAAGGAATGAGCACAAAATGTGGAGTCCACGGAAAACGCTCGTGTTGCACAACTCAAGAGAGACGCTAGCACGATTGCTCAATAGGCGGATACGACACTTGTTCACAACCTATAAGATGCAAAATGGATAAACTTTCTATGCCAAGTATGCTATATATGTATGGTTCCCAGTGTTTGATCCAAGATGATCGGATATGACAATCTTATATGCAATGTGGTATGATGCTATGGCACTTGCTTACAAGCTTCTTTGCTCTTTCTCTTTTGCTTAAAAGCTTATTGTTTTTTTTTTGTATGGCCACTTTTGCACAATGCACAAACCAAGATAGCAATTGTGTATATGCGGGAACAAACTTGTGACACAAGGGATGATATGATACCAATATGATATGGTATGTATGCAATGGAAGGTATAGATCACTAATGTGCACAAGTAACATTGCCGGCAATACTCAACTGGCTAGTCTCGATAGGCAAGTGACGCAAAATGGGCTAGGGGTTATCAATGCAATTGCAAGGGGAATATACAATGGTGTCGTCGAGGTTACCGTCCTTGGCGATGATGAGTGGTGGTGTTCTTGATGTAGATACCAAGATGATGGAGACTCGTCCCTAAGTAGCCGAAACACCTTAGGAAACGGAAAAACCACAACTCAAAATCTCAAGGACAAAAGTCAAAATGGTGGTAGCGGAAATGCGGTGGTGGTTTTGCGGAAGCTCAATGGGTTTTGAGTACACAATGCGGAAGTGGAGGGTAAGGTTGTGCGGAAGTTATGGTGGTGGTTGATGAAGAAGCAATCGTCCCTAAGTAGCCTAAACACCTTAGGAGACTCGAATCACAACTCAAACAACCACAATTGCAAAGGGGAACAAAGTGGGTTAGGTTGCGGAAGTCGGTGGTGGCAATGCGGAAGTTATGGTGGAAGCCCTAGGCAAAGATGGCAAAGTTGTCAAAATTTGATGGAGTCAAATGGTGATGGAACCTATCTAGATGGATAGAGGATGTCAATAGCTTCTCAACGAGCTAAAGAATGCGAAAATCGGACTCCAGATGTGGAAGTTATGGGCAAAACGGTGAAACACGGGAGGCTGATTTCCCAGGGGCCGGATATCCGGGGGTAGGGGCCGGATTTCCGGGGGTGTATGTCCAGAACCGTGCAGATTTGGTGCTCCAGGAGCCGGATGTCCGGCTTGGGGCCCGGATGTCCGGCCCGATGGCCCGGATGTCCGGCCTGAGGCCCGGATGTCCGGCCCGACGATTCCAGATCGGGATTTGGACTTCGAAACTCGATTTGGGGCGGAAATGGACGATTTCGAGGGCAAAATTGGAGAGATTTTGTGGATGGAAAGTGGGGAAACTTGGGGAAAATGCTAGATCCACTCGAAACCAAGCAAATCCATGGATAAAAATCAATAAAACATCATCAAACCAACAAATCACAAAAAAAAATTGGGGCTATTTTTGTGGGGCAATTTTCGGATTAGGACGAAAAACAACAAAATCAAGCTAGAAAACAAAGAGAGGGGGCTCCGAAATCGTGATCAACATGGCTCATGATACCAAGATGATGTAGGGTGGAACCCTAGATGGCCGATCTTTCACGAAAGGAGCGGATCCCGCGAAGAACACGAAGAACACGAGGGGAAAATGAGGGGAATCACGAGGGGAAACACGAGAGGAAACACGAGAGAATCACTCAACCAACAAGAATAGATCACACATGCGCTAGATCGATGAACACAAAGGGAGATACATGATCCAAAGTCAACAAAGGACGATACAAAGGTAACCGGTTCTTCTCCATGAGGAGGTCTTGAATCCACGAGGGGATCTTCCCGTGAGGGGTCTTGAATCCAAGGTGGATCTTCTCTGTAGAGGCCGCGGTCTCTCTCGTGGAGTAGATCCGATATGGATGAGCAAAGCTCTATCTCTCAAATGAGCTAATCCTTTGCTAACCCTAGCTAGGAGGAGGGAGAGGTGTATTTATAGTCGTAGTACAAGTTGGGGACAAAGTGAAGGGGTACACGGGCCTCTGGCCCAGTCTGTGCGCGCAGGCAGGCGCCGGATGTCCGGGCTGGGGGCCGGATGTCCGGCGGCTCGCGAGGAGCCGGATGTCCGGGCCTGGGACCGGATGTCCGGGCTG
This sequence comes from Thinopyrum obtusiflorum, assembly GCA_036873465.1. NCBI lineage: Eukaryota > Viridiplantae > Streptophyta > Magnoliopsida > Poales > Poaceae > Thinopyrum > Thinopyrum obtusiflorum. Next base: position 24,103 of record JAAAWM010009780.1, read on the forward strand.
GATGGCCCGATTTCTGTGCTCTCTGGATAGCGTGCGCCGGATTTCCAGGCAGGCGCCGGATGTCCGGCCCGTCGCGGGGCGCCGGATGTCCGAGGGTCGACCGGATGTCCGGCCGCTGTAGAATCGCCTGGCGTCTGTTTCTCTCTGGTCTTCTTCTGGTTGATGGCGCCGGATGTCCGGGCTCCTGCCGGATGTCCGGCCGCTGTAGCTCCGCGGCGACTCCACTTGAGGCACTTCTTGATCCGCTTCCGTGTGGACTTGGCGTATGCCTCGAGCATCTCCATGGTCGTCTCCTTGGTTCCTAAGCACATGTAGCGTCTTTGCATTAGGTAGCAACCATGTCTCGTACGAGTGGAAAGGGGAAGCATGTAGGAACGGGTTCACCTTAGGTCCAATGGCGTAGGCTCGAGTGTACATGGGGATGAACGTAGGATGCTCCGCATCAGCCGTCGTCGTGCCTCGAGGCACGTCCTCGCGATCCGTAGATCGATCTTGTATGTCCTGCTCTACTGTCCAGGGTTTGCCGAAGGTCGTACGCGTGACCCCGAACTCTTCCATTTCTATTTTTACGGGGCGGTGGGGCAGGCTGCTGTTCAGCCTGAGTTGCCGCTTTATCCCGACCGCGGGGTGGCCGGTCGGCCGCCCTGTCTCCACCACGTGGTGGTCGTTCCGCATTACGCGAGGGAGATGTGTGCTCTGGTGCCTCCTCATCGAATTGAGGTAGCAGTCTGCGTTTCGGGTAGCTCTTGGCTGGGCACTTGAGGCCGTATTCTTCGGCTGTCAGGACATCAGTCCATCTGTCGACGAGCAGATCTTGTTTCGCTTGAAGCTGCTGCTGCTTCTTTTTCAGGCTCCTTGCAGTGGCTATGAGCTGAAGCTTAAAGCGCTCCTGCTCCAGAGGATCCTCAGGCACGATGAAGTCTTCGTCGCCGAGGCTTGTCTCCTCCTCGGAGGGTGGACGGTAACTATCATCCTCCGAGCCATCTTCTATGGCCTGTTCATCGGGGTTGTCTTGCCTGTTGTCATGTTCCTCCTGATTGGATGCAGCTCCGACAGGGTCTTCATTGTTTTCGGCGTCGCCTGGAGTACTATTTTCTCCGGTGCTGGTGTTGCCGTCCTTTGAGCGATGAGGCTTAGGACGGCGTTTGGGGCGTCGGCACTTGGACTGCGTCTCAGAGGTTTTATTCACATCTGGTTCTTCTTTGTCGTCGCCAGATCCTTTGGGTGTATCAACCATGTACACGTCGTACGAAGAGGTAGCCGTCCAACGTCCGGTGAATGGCGGGTCTTGGCCTTGCTCCTTATCGGCATCGTCGTCCATACCGTCGATGTCTTCGGAGCCATAGTCAAGCACGTCGGTTAAGTCATCGACGATGGCTATGAAGTGGGTGGCGGGTGGGGAGCAAAATTCTTCGTCATCCGTCTCTAGCTCGAACCGGATGTAATTCGGTTGTGAGTCCTTCTCCAAGGACAAATTCTTTAAAGATTTTAGCACGTCACCCAAAGGCGAGTGCTGGAAAACGTCAGCGGCGCTGAACTCGAAGCTCGATAACCGATCTAGCTCGGTGTCCGCGGGCGTACACAGTCCGGCACTTATAGGCGGAGACAAGTCCAAAGTTCCGTTAAAGCGAATATTGCAGGGCGTTGAGTCCGTGTGCGGCTCCAACGCCGCGGACTCTGCGGCCTCGGATGGCACGATCTGCTTTGGCTCTAAGGCCGTTGCAGCAGCAGGAACCATCTCCTGGGTGTGATTCGATGACAGATTTAAGTCACGTTCATCGGGGTGAGGGGGAGCGATCGCCGCGGGCTCAAATCCCTTGAAGATCAAGTCTCCACGGATATCCGAATCTGACCTGATGGCCAGGGGCGTAGCTGTCGATCTGCTCTAGATGGCCAAACGAGTTGGCCCGCAATACGAAGCCGCCGAATACGAAGGTCTGTCCGGGGAGGAAGGTTTCTCCCTGGACAACGTCATTACTGACGATCGAAGGGGCCATCGAGCCCTTTGCCGACGGCACAGTGGAACTCTCAATGAAAGCACCAATGTCGGTGTCAAAACCGGCGGATCTCGGGTAGGGGGTCCCGAACTGTGAGTCTAGGATCGATGGTAACAGGAGACGGGGACACGATGTTTACCCAGGTTCAGGCCCTCTCTATGGAGGTAATACCCTACTTCCTGCTTGATTGATCTTGATGAATATGAGTGTTACAAGAGTTGATCTACCACGAGATCGTAATGGCTAAACCCTAGAAGTCTAGCCTATGCGAATATGGTAATGAATGTCCTATCCGGACTATGCTCTCCGGTTTATATAGACACCGGAGAGATCTAGGGTTACATGGAGTCGGTTACATAAGAAGGAATCTTCACAGCTGGTCGCCTAGCTTGCCTTCCACGCCAAGGAAAGTCCAATCCGGACACGGGTATAGTCTTCGGCCTTCGTATTTCACAGCCCATCAGTCCGGCCCAATGAATAATAGGCCGGACGCCCGAGGACCCCTTAGTCCAGGACTCCCTCATCCGCCATGGAGACAATGAAGCAACGGGACGCGGAGCGATGGAAGGGAAGCTTCGGCGCACCCCTACCTGGCGCGCCAAATGTCGGATCTCGGGTTCTGGCAAAACCCTTAAGGTTCGAACTCTGGGGTGCGCGCGAAGTTCTCCCCCTACCGATCCACGTCCTAGCTTTGCTAAGATCTCAAGGGCTAACTCGACGAACTCGCAACACAAAGAACACAAGATTTATACTGGTTCGGGCCACCGTTGTGGTGTAGGGGGGGGGGGGGGGGGGGGGGGGGGGGGGGGGGGGGGGGGGGGGGGGGGGGGGGGGGGGGGGGGGGGGGGGGAGTTGATCTACCACGAGATCGTAATGGCTAAACCCTAGAAGTCTAGCCTATGCGAATATGGTAATGAATGTCCTATCCGGACTATGCTCTCCGGTTTATATAGACACCGGAGAGATCTAGGGTTACATGGAGTCGGTTACATAAGAAGGAATCTTCACAGCTGGTCGCCTAGCTTGCCTTCCACGCCAAGGAAAGTCCAATCCGGACACGGGTATAGTCTTCGGCCTTCGTATCTTCACAGCCCATCAGTCCGGCCCAATGAATAACAGGCCGGACGCCCGAGGACCCCTTAGTCCAGGACTCCCTCAGTAGTCCCTGAACCTGGCTTCAATGACGAGGAGTCCGGCGCGCAAATTGTCTTCGGCATTGCAAGGCGGGTTCCCCTTTTTCCGAACTCCAAGATAGTCTTCGGACGTGATAATTGTATCCGGACCTGTCATACACCATACACAACCGCAGAGAGAATATAATATTTGCATGAATCTAATCTGTTGATAGCTTCTTTACAACACGACATCGAGTCTGTCCAGTCATAATTTCGAACCGTTTTTCATCTGCCATCCCACGTTCCGAGACGCAGTTGCTATTGGCACGTCTTGTCGAAGCAGAGATCGTGTCCCCTTATTGTGGGATTCTCATCAATGCGGGCACGGGTAACTCAACCGCGCTGTTTATACAGCCCTTGGGAACAGGCGAGTTTTTAGGACGAGTGGGGACGCGCTTAATATTTGCGGCCTTTATAAGGGGATAAGGACACTCTCCCTTTACCCACACCCTTCTTCATCTTTAGTCCTTCCGTCCTCGAGCTCTAGCGCCCAAGCTTTAGCTTTTCCTCGTTTGAGAAGGTGCTCCAATCATGTTCAGATCCGGAGCTGGAGGCAAGTGGATGGCCTCCTCCGTTAAGAAGAAGGACATCGCGGAGCTCCGGGAGGCCGGCTATTTAGCCAAGGAGATTGCTCACCGACTCCCGGCAAAAGGGCAAATCGTCCCTACCCCCGAGCCCCATGAGAGGGTTGTGTTTCTCACACACTTCGTCCGTGGGCTGGGATTCCCCCTTCATCCCTTTGTCCGCGGATTGATGTTTTACTATGGGTTGGACTTCCATGATCGGGCCCCCAACTTTATACTCAACATCTCAGCATTTATCATTGTGTGCGAAGCCTTTCTCCGCATCCCGCCTCACTTCGGCCTATGGCTAAAGACCCTCAATGTGAAACCGAAGGT
>JAAAWM010009781.1:0-28211 GCA_036873465.1 Thinopyrum obtusiflorum
ATGGAGTTGGGATGAAGATGCAGCGCCTGTAGCCCATAGTGGCCGAGGACCTCATAGAAGAAGTTAGAGAAGGGGGAACCAGCCCTGCAACGATGCTGCTCGTGAAGAAGGGGAAGAACGTGCTCCCCTCGGGCTCCGGCACGTCGGAGGCGACCCGGAGCTCCGTCTTCCCCCTCTTGTTGCTTTCCCCCGCCGTCAGCAAGCGCGTGGCGGCGAGGTTCTTCTCCGAGACGTTGGGCGTGTCGAGAGCTGGCTTGTACCAAGCCGGTGATGAGGCAGACTTAACCTTGCGAGGCGCCATTGGTCGCTGATACGGTAGAGGATGGAAGCAGATCTGGAGATTTCGGAAGCAGGGCGCAAAATAGGGGATCTGAGCGAGGCGAAAGGAAGCAGTGAAGGCAAGCGCTGTCTACGCCAGCCTTTTGACAGTCGGGCAGTTGCCAAGGCAGCGTGGGGAAGCGGAGACGCCCACGTCCAATCAACCGCCACACGTCGACCAAGGCCGCAGGCTATTGGGGCCCGCGGCGCTCCGCACTTGCCCTTTGGCTTCGCCTCGAAGCCAAGCCTGAGCGCGCCTTGGGCCCGGGGGCTACTGTTGGCGTTCTGGGAACGGGGGTCCCCAGACTTGCCTGCCTGCGGCCCATGGCGTGGCTCTGCGAGCGGGCCCGTACGGCCCATCTTCACCAACAAGCATTCAAGACCCTCGCGAGGGGCCAAGCCTCGTGAGACGGACGACGCAAGACCTCCTCGGGAGCGGCCTCACCAGGCTAGCTCGCGAGGGGCGGAGAGATAAAGGCAAGGCAAACCTCGCGAGGTTCCAGTGACGTGAGCCGTGACGATCGAGACCAGGCAGGCGCCAGGCGGGCGCCAGCGCGCACAGTGTCCTTGTTTCCTCTTCGGTGCTAAGGAGGCAAGCGCAGGCGAGGAGTACCGAGGCGTCAAGCAAAGGTTTCCATATCGGTGCAACGAGACCAAGACCGGCAGGACGGCAAGACGGAGGTCACCATGGAGCCCAAGGCGGCGTCACCGCCAGAGCCTTTTGCAGGCGAAGACTGCTTTTGTCAGGATAGCTTGTACTAGCTGTCCCCTTTCAAATTGGCCATTGTTGGCTCCCTTCCCGCTCAATATTTGGGGAGAGGACCAGGGCCTCTATAAGGGGGGGGGGGGGGGGGGGGGGGGGGGGGGGGGGGGGGGGGGGGGGGGGGGGGGGGGGGGGGGGGGGGGGGGGGGGGGGGGGGGGGGGGGGGGGGGGGGGGGGGGGGGGGGGGGGGGGGGGGGGGGGGGGGGGGGGGGGGGGGGGGGGGGGGGGGGGGGGGGGGGGGGGGGGGGGGGGGGGGGGGGGGGGGGGGGGGGGGGGGGGGGGGGGGGGGGGGGGGGGGGGGGGGGGGGGGGGGGGGGGGGGGGGGGGGGGGGGGGGGGGGGGGGGGGGGGGGGGGGGGGGGGGGGGGGGGGGGGGGGGGGGGGGGGGGGGGGGGGGGGGGGGGGGGGGGGGGGGGGGGGGGGGGGGGGGGGGGGGGGGGGGGGGGGGGGGGGGGGGGGGGGGGGGGGGGGGGGGGGGGGGGGGGGGGGGGGGGGGGGGGGGGGGGGGGGGGGGGGGGGGGGGGGGGGGGGGGGGGGGGGGGGGGGGGGGGGGGGGGGGGGGGGGGGGGGGGGGGGGGGGGGGGGGGGGGGGGGGGGGGGGGGGGGGGGGGGGGGGGGGGGGGGGCCCAAACCAGTATAAATCTTGTGTCTCTTGTGTTGCGAGTTCACCGAGCTAGCCTTAGAGATCGTAGCGAGGTGAAGGGCGTGGTTCGGTAGGGGGAGATCTTCGTGCGCACCCCAGTGTTCAAACCTTGAGGGTTTTGCCGGAACCCGAGATCCGACACTAACCGACAATGATTGAGCTTCTTCATCGTTGATTGTCTCCGCCGGCTCTCCGCGGGATTATCTCTGATTGTGGTCCCCTTCCCGGTGGGCTTCACCGACATGACCATCGATCCACTCGCCTTTGATGTCTCTCCGACTCTAGCACGAGCATCGGTGCCCCCGCCTTCGATAGCTCTCGACTCTGCCTTTTTGTGTAACTAAACTTCTACATATGGGTAGCAAGCCTCCCTAGCCGATGATGTTCATGTCATATGACGGTTGATTAAATTCCAACATGTTGACCTAGACTTATGGAGTACCTCTATTTGTAGTCAATCAATCACCGGCATTAGAAATATTCACTCACCTTCTATTGATGAAATCATCCTGCAGGCCATCTCTCTCTCTCTAACCTGCACATCAGATCATCTCTCTAGCTGTTTATTTGTCTGTCGATTTCTCATCATTTGTCCGATGCTTTTTGTGTTTCTATCTTCTGATGATCTACTAGCTTGTCATATATGTGTCATCTAACATGTAAATATGCAAAAGCGTAGACCGGTATTTTACTCTCTCAATCTGATGTTTCCTTTTGATATGATCTGATCTATGTCTTTCAGTTATATATATTTTTGTGGATTTGCACAATATGTTGCATGCACCTTGGAACCATTCACTCAATGTGGTATGGAAACAACGCTTATTTTCCAATCGACACTGGGAAAGTGGGAGCTTTACTGAATTGTTAGCATGGTGCACCCAGTAATGTTCACTTCTCCAAATATAAACAGTGATTAAGGTGACAATCTTGAATTTTTTTTGGAGCAAGTTCTTACTCAATACAGAACTACCAAGGTATGAATGATATGAATATTTATCATTAATCAAGCTTAATACAATCAATCATATTTTGCAATATATCAGTACATTACCAATGCACTTATCAACCATAACGCAACTTTCTCTGACTTTTCATATCATCCTATCAAGGGTTTGAACAGACATGCATTTATATATTACATTACATGGTTTCACTATTTACCTACTCCATAAATCCAACTCACACTACTGGAATCAGCTTCTTTGTCGTCCGCCATGGCGGACGGCAAAGGCATGGATCACGGACGGCAAAGTTCTTTGCCATCTGCCAGCAGACGGCAAACTGTCCGTCCCAACACGTGCCAGCAAAGGCCTTCTTTGCCGTCCGCTTCCTGGAAACGGACGGCAAAGGATTGTGCCGTCCGCCGTTGGTGGCCAGCAGACGGCAAAGATCGTGGACGGCAGTGAGGTGGTGTGAGAGCCGTTAGGGGTTAACGGCGTGCTTTGCCGTCAGCCAGCGGACGGCAAAGAGGCTAAGGTCTTTGCCGTCCGCTGGCAGACGGCAAAGTGCTCAAACATGCCAGTCCCAGGAAGCACAGGTAGCTGCCATGTGGCATGTTTGCCGTCAGCTAGCTGACGGCAAAGAGCCTGTACAGCCCTATTTTTAATTTAATTCATTCAATTTGACAGCAATTCATAGATATACACAGATATACATAGATATACACAGCAATTCACATATATACACAACAAGCATATCCAACACACAAGTTTCATCATATATACATACATAACCAACACATATATAGTTCCATCCTTACATATTACAAAAGTTTCACATTGTTCATCCTACACCATTATCCATCCATCCATATAACAAGTTCCAACCATGCAAGTTCATTGATACAAAATAAAAGCACAAATGGAAAAGAAGCACTCCATCCATGCAAGCTTCCGTGAATTAAATCAAATCTGCAAAATGATAAACAAGATGTTAGAAAAAGAAGAAGAAAATGAAGAAGAAGAATAAGAAGACTATAAGAAGTAAGCATACTTAAGTAAAATGGAGCTAACCTAGAAGAAAATGAAGAAGAAGAAGAAGAAGAAGAAGAAGAAGACTAGAAGAATACTAGAAGAAGACTAGAAGAATAAGAATAAGAAGAAGAAGAAGAAGAAGAAGAAGAAGAAGAAGAAGAAGAAGAAGAAGAAGAAGAAGAAGAAGAAGAAGAAGAAGAAGACTATAATTAAGCTTATTATGTAAACTTGGTCATTTTGTGCTAACATAAGTAATTTTGGAGTTAACCTATAGGAAACTAAGCATATTAGAGATAACTTAGCATATTAGAGCCAACTTAGGTAAAATGGAGCCAACCTAGCTAATTATGCCATCTTTGAGTGAACTAAGCATATTAGAGCTAAATTATAGCTAACTTATGTCATTTTGGAGAAGAAGAAGAAGAAGAAGAAGAAGAAGAAGAAGAAGAAGAAGAAGAAGAAGAAGAAGAAGAAGAAGAAGAAGAAGAAGAAGAAGAAGAAGAAGAAGAAGACTATTAGCTTATTATGTAAACTTGGTCATTTTGTGCTAACATAAGTAATTTTGGAGCTAACCTATAGGAAACTAAGCATAGTAGAGATAACTTAGCATATTAGAGCTAACATATGTAACTAAGCATATTAGAGCTAACATAGGTAACTAAGCATATTAGAGCTAACTATATATAGATCATTTTGGAGATCTGACATACCTGACATAGTTCAGTTCTTATTGTTCTTCTCCTTCTCCTTCCTCAGCCTGATGCGCCAAGAGCGGCGAGGCGGTGGAGGCAGTGGGATGTAGTCTTCTACCACAATTGGCGTGGTCATGTCGCCCAGCTGTGGGATCGCCGGCGCCACCACCGGTGCGAGGTCATTGTCAGGCACCACCACCATCGCGAGGCCATCTTCAGGCAGGACAGGCACGACCATCGCTAGGTCATCCTCAGCCACCACCATCTCTTGCCCATGGTGCGCCACCACCATCTCCTGCCCTTGGTCAGCCACCACCATCGCTAGGTCATCCTCAGCCTGATGCCCACTCTGCTCCTCTTCTTCCCCACTCCAGTCCGGATCATCCTCCTTGCTGTCTTTGCTGCAGCCTGAATCGCTGCTGCTTTTGCTACAGCCAGAATCACTGTTGCTTTTGCTACAGCCAGAATCGCTGCTGCTTTGGCTGTAACCAGTGTCGCTGCTGCTGCTCCCATTGCCTGTCCAAATGCAACAATTAATGACCGTTAACAATCAATGCGAGACAAAGCCAAATGTAGAGGAATAAGAAGAGGCAGAACGTACCGGCATCATCGTCGTCAGCGTAGCGCATGCGACACATAGTCGCGTTGAACACCTTCACGATGAGCATGGTGGCGTCGTCGTCGTACCTGAAGAGAAGGAAGTACCCCAGCCGCAGGTCGTAGGCATGGTAGAACTTCTCCCAGCCACAACACAGGTACATGTGGCCCTCCTTGATCACCAACTCCACCTCCCACAGCCTGCAAAACCCGCTGCCGGCCTGTCGCAGCTTCACATTATTTGGCGGATCTTCACCCAGCATGTTCATAAAAGTGTCAGGCAGCCTCTGCAGTTTGGGACAAGGAGTGATGTAGCAAACAATATATAAACACTATTCTGATCACGGGATCAGAATAATATTCTGATCACAACCTGAACTGCCTGAGTAACACGCCTGAACTTCCCTCTGTACGAACCCGACCTTCGGGCTATCTTCGCAACCGTGGCTTCCCCCGCGAATTATTCTGGTTAGTCATGTTCTATATGATGTTAGTGTAATCTAGAAACGTTTTTAGCAACTAAATACCGGTTTTAAATAGGAATCTCGCTCGTTGGCGGATTTTGCTCTCGGGTCGTGATGAAATTGCGTTTTTTGCAATTTTACTGCCTGAGTTGTTCGACCTGAACTTCTCCCAGTGCTAGGTTGAACTTCCGCCAACATTGCCCAAATGGGGCTTGCGATATACCATTGGAAAGCTGTGGACACCAGTATCATGACCCAAATTAAAAAAATTTGCAAAATGTAAGCGGTTTAAGAGCAGTTTTGAAAACCGTTTTTTCTTCATACAAAAAACATGAATCGTATTTTCGATTGCATTTTAAAACCGTTTATCGGAATGAGGCAAATAATATGGCGTTGGAAAGCTGCTGCAAAACCGCTCCTTCCACATGTTGAAAGTTTTCTCTAATTCCCTACGGTTAAAGAGTAATTTAGAAAATCGTAAAATTTTGCAAACCGAACGGCCGAGTTCGTATTTTCGATGTCATTTCTAAACGGTTAATCCAATTGAGGCAAATGATATTGCGTTGGAAAGCTTATGAAAATGCGCTACTTTTTGATGTAGAAAGTTTTTTCTAATTGTAAACGGTTTAAGAGTAATTTAGAAAACGGTACAAGTTCCACCGAGTTCGTATTTTTGATCTATTTTTTTAACCGTACGTCTGAATGCAGCAAATGATATGGCGTTGGAAAGCTTGAGGAAATGCAAAACTTTTTGGTATATATTGTTTCTCCCAATTCCTTACAGTTTTAAGTCAAATTTGAAAATGGCTAAAAACGTATTTTTACCGTAATTTCTACAAAATTTATTGGAATGGGGCAAATAATATACCGTTGAAAAGCTAAGGAAAATGCGAAAGTTTTTCATGTTGATGGTTTTCTCTGATTCCTAGCCGTTTTCAAGTAATTTCAAAAATGGCGAGATCATTCGTTCTACCTTTATCGCGAAACAGATTCTTTGAAAATGCACCGCGTGAAGAACCTGAACTTCTCGGCATGTCTACTTGAACTTCACTCTGTTTTTCACATGCTTTTTTTGCCCGTAGCTCTCCATCCACTCACCGGAACACTCACCAGAATTGAGCAAGTAATATACAGGTGGAAAGCTGATGTAACCACGCAACTTTCCCATGTTGATCGTTTTTTCATACTCGCGATGATTTTAAAGTTTTCATCTCAAATTCATTCACTATAGTAGTCGAACTTCCTGCTGTTTTCACGTTGAACTTCTGTGATGTATTTTCGTTTGTAATTTTCTTATCTATTTCGTCAGTGTTACACAAATGATATTCTTTTTGTACAAACCTCTCTCACAATATTTTTTTTTAACTTTCTCCGACCGAGGACTTGAACTTACACAAATGATATTCCTGTCGTTTTGAAGTAAATTAGAGAAATGACGAGATCATGATTTCTGCCTTCATTGCAAATGGAAACGCACTGCGTGAAGTAGTTGAACTTCTCGGGCATGTCTGTTTGAACCTCACTCTGTTGTTGACGTGCTGTTTTTTGCACTACGTGAAGTAGTTGAACTTCTGGGACATGTCTGTTTGAACTTCACTCTGTTTCACTTTATTGTTTTTTTTTCTTATATGAAATACACACCATGTAGTACGTGAACTTCTGGTTATTATCACTTTGAACTTCTCTCTGGTTTGAGAGAATTATTTTAAAACACAAAAAACAATATATTTTTTATGTATTTTGGACATCTAGATACACGGTGAACCTCTCTCACAAGAATTTTTTGAACTTTTCCTCACCGAGCACTTGAACTTCTAGCAACCATTTTTTTCGTTTATGAGTTGTTTTTAAAAGTGCAAAAAAGGCGTTGTGTTTTTTATTTTTTGAACAGATAAATCCTAGGTTTTAATAAACTCCGAACTTCTCTGTTATTTCAATATGAAATTCACCTTTTTATATTTTGAGTAAAGAATTGTATTCAATTTTTATACGGAAAAAATTAAACATGGAGATACAAGGTGAACCTCTCTCGCAAGAATTTTTGAACTTCCCCGGAAAGAGTACTTGAACTTCTTTCAACAAACCTTTTAAAATTTTATATTTCTATACTTTTATTTTCACTCGAAATACATTCCTTGTAGTACTTGAACTTCTCATTGTTTTCACTATGAACTTCTGTCGCATTTTCGTGTATACGTCGCATTTTTGCCATTTTAAAACATGTAATTGGAGGTCGGACGTCCAACAATATAAATTCTGAACCGTGCACGGAGGTGCACGTTAACTTCTTGCAACAAATCTATGTTTTTATATACTTCGAACTTCTCTGTTATTTTAATTTCAATTTCTTAGTCATATTCTTAGAAAGGAAATATGTTTTTAAATAAGCATCAAACATTTTTTTTTGTAAATTGAGCTTCATAGTTTTATTTTTTTAGAAACGGTAATAATTTGAGTTTCCTGTATATTGAACTACTCCTTTATTTTAATTTGAACTTCGTCATTTTTATTCTTTAGTAATAAGGAAAATCTCAGTTTTTTATAATTATCGAACTTCTCTATTTTGTAATTTGGACTTCTTGGTTTATTTATTTTTAGTATCAAAATATCCTGGTTTTGTCATAAATATTGGACCTCCTCCACATTTTTTAAAATATAGATTTATTTGTAAAAACATAGACACAAACGGGAGAGAGAATTATGTGAGCATAAAGTCGGTAGCAATTTCAAACTTTCCCTCGTTGAGCACTTGAACTTCTAGCAAGAAATGTTTTTCATTTTATGAGTTGGTTTTAAAAATGCCAAAATGGCATTGGTTTTTGTTTTTCGAACATGTAAATCCTAAGTTTTAATAAACTCTAAACTTTCGTGTTATTTTAATTTGAACCTCATGTTGGTTTTATTTTCTATTAGCGATTAGAATCCGAGTGTTTAATAAATATTGAACCGCTCCATTAATTTAATTTGAACTTCTAGGTTTCTTTTAGAAACTGGGAAATCCATTTTCTAATTAAATTTTCTAAACTACTTTTGTCATTTTAATTTGAGCTTCCATTGTGGATATTTTGATGGGGTGTTCCTTTTTTTATTCAAACTTGTTGCAATGAACATTTTTAGGTTTCATTTTATTACTTTTTCGTCATCTGAACCTGTGGTGTTGGCACACACCCACACACAAAACACATTTTTGACATGCAAATTTTGCATACAAACATTTCTTTTATAAGATATTTTGAATTTCTGTTTTTTGTATGTATGAACTTCCGATTTATTCAAGAAATAAAGGAAAAACATACCCATAGCACGAGCACACCGAACATTCTGGGTTTCCCTAGTTGAACTTATGATTTTTTTTTAGATTTTTTTAATTTTGCCAAAATAATCATTTTGCTTTTACATTTGTTGCTTTTGCGTAGGCATGGGTGCTGCCGTCATTGGTGGTTGGGCGCGGGGCGGCGGCGACGGCGACGCCAGTTAGGCGCGGTGATGCAACATCGTCGCAAGTTGGCCGGGGTGGATAGTGCGGGAGGTGGGGTTCATCGAACTTCCTGGGTTTCCCAGGTTGAATTTACAAAACGTAAATTGAATTTTTAATCCAAACTCACTATTTTGTTTTACAAGTTGTCTACTTTTATAGTTGGAAGTATATCGAGCAAAGATGAATATTTATGTTCAGAGGGAAGCAAATGTCCCTTAGTATTTGTGCCAGAGGATATAATTTTGTTTTTCTTTTGGGGCATAAACACAAGCAGCTTTAGAGAGCATACTTTTTTGTTGTTACGGGATAAGATTTTTGAACTTCTGCTATTGGCGTATTTTAAAACCCAAGGAGATTGCCCGCGCCCTGGATCCCACAGCATAGATCCACCGCACGAGTTGCTCGTCGTCGGCCGGTGAAGGAGATGTGGCCGGTGAGGTGTTAGTTTTCTGAACTCTTTGGTTTTTTGTTTCTGGATTTCCAGGGTAGTAATATATGAACTTCTCAAGATGAGATTATTTTGTCAAATATCTAAGGCATAAAACATGCACAAAAAGGTGAAGAGGAGAATATGTAAAATATGTGTGCAAAAACTGTGGAAATTTGGGAATCGTCTGAGCATAACGATCAGCAGCAAAAACAGGGTGCACACTTGACAACAAATATTCTAAAATGACCTAGCCACATCGGGCCCTTTTCTATATAAGAAAAAGCACTAACTAGTGGCCCACACATTTCTCTCACCTTTATCCATTCGGTGTTGCTACTCCTTATCTTCTCGCCACCACTTCACTCATTTCTTTCCCCACTTGCTCGCTCTTTCCTACAACCAAATCCCACCAGAGCACCATTGTTTTGCTTGAAGATATTATATGGAGCATGGGGCGGGGACCGTTTTTATTTTGGTTTCTTGAGATTGACAGCACCCCCGCAAAAAAAAGAGTTTGACAGCAGTTCCTACAGCAAGTTGGCACAGTAGTTACACATGCAGGGAGGCAGCTGCATTCTGCCGAGGCACGAGTCAGCGGCTGCCGTTGGTGGACTTCCCAAGCGCTCGAGCTGAACTGCTCCAGCTCCTCTAGCAATAGACCGTGCTCGCCTCCATGGGGACGGCCGACGCGCCCAGGCGTCGTCAGCGTGGAGAGCGGGGGGCGCCAGTCAGGTTAACTTCTGGGCAAGGTAGATGTCCGGTAGCCACTACGGGAGAGGCGCTCGGGGAGCTTCGAATGGACGGCACAACATGGAGTAAATCTCTGAACCTTAATCCCCATTAGATCTGAACTTCAGTGGGGGGGGGGGGGGGGGGGGGGGGGGGGGGGGGGGGGGGGGGGGGGGGGGGGGGGGGGGGGGGGGGGGGGGGGGGGGGGGGGGGGGGGGGGGGGGGGGGGGGGGGGGGGGGGGGGGGGGGGGGGGGGGGGGGGGGGGGGGGGGGGGGGGGGGGGGGGGGGGGGGGGGGGGGGGGGGGGGGGGGGGGGGGGGGGGGGGGGGGGGGGGGGGGGGGGGGGGGGGGGGGGGGGGGGGGGGGGGGGGGGGGGGGGGGGGGGGGGGGGGGGGGGGGGGGGGGGGGGGGGGGGGGGGGGGGGGGGGGGGGGGGGGGGGGGGGGGGGGGGGGGGGGGGGGGGGGGGGGGGGGGGGGGGGGGGGGGGGGGGGGGGGGGGGGGGGGGGGGGGGGGGGGGGGGGGGGGGGGGGGGGGGGGGGGGGGGGGGGGGGGGGGGGGGGGGGGGGGGGGGGGGGGGGGGGGGGGGGGGGGGGGGGGGGGGGGGGGGGGGGGGGGGGGGGGGGGGGGGGGGGGGGGGGGGGGGGGGGGGGGGGGGGGGGGGGGGGGGGGGGGGGGGGGGGGGGGGGGGGGGGGGGGGGGGGGGGGGGGGGGGGGGGGGGGGGGGGGGGGGGGTGGTTTTGATCTGATATTTTTGTTGTATGCATAGGTAAAATACTAAACCTTTGTAGGTGCAGGTGTGCATACTTAATTTCTTTTTAGTTGTTTTATTGCATTCTCTCTTCTTTCTTTTTTCATAGAACTAAAAATCTGCTCGAGATAAAGTTATGTTCTAGCCATGTCTTTCTTCTGTTGAAAAGAATACACCATGCTTCATTTGATCACTTCTGGACGATTCCTTCAGTTTGAGAAACTCAAAATTTCAGTAGCAAGCAAGCATATGTTGGCCAATGATGCAGGGCGATCTGATTGTTCTGTTCGAGCTCAAATTTTGAAAGGGCACTTAATCTTACATCTGTAAATAATTGTTGGAAATATGCCCTAGAGGCAATAATAAATTGGTTATTATTATATTTCCTTGTTCATGATGATTGTCTATTATTCATGCTATAATTGTATTAACCGGAAACCGTAATACATGTGCGAATACATAGATCGTAAATATGTCCCTAGTAAGCCTCTAGTTGACTAGCTCGTTGATCAATAGATGGTCGTGGTTTCCTGACCATGGACATTGGATGTCGTTGATAACGGGATCACATCATTAGGAGAATGATGTGATGGACAAGACCCAATCCTAAGCATAGCACAAGATCGTGTAGTCCATTTTGCTAGAGCTTTTCTAATGTCAAGTATCGTTTCCTTAGACCATGAGATTGTGCAACTCCCGGATACCGTAGGAATGCTTTGGGTGTACCAAACGTCACAACGTAACCGGGTGCCTATAAAGGTACACTACAGGTATCTCCAAAAGTGTCTGTTGGGTTGGCACGAATCGAGACTGGGATTTGTCACTCCGTTTGACGGAGAGGTATCTCTGGGCCCACTCGGCAATGCATCATCATAATGAGCTCAATGTGACTAATGAGTTAGCCACAGGATCATGCGTTATGGAACGAGTAAAGAGACTTGCCGGTAACGAGATTGAACGAGGTATGGGGATACCGGCGATCGAATCTCGGGCAAGTAACACACCGATAGACAAAGCGAATTGCACACGGGATTGATTGAATCCCCGACATCGTGGTTCAGCCGATGAGATCATCATGGAACATGTGGGAGCCAACATGGGTATCCAGATCCCGTTGTTGGTTATTGGCCGGAGAGATGTCTCGGTCATGTCTACATGGTTCCCGAACCCGTAGGGTCTACACACTTAAGGTTCGGTGACGCTAGAGTTGTTATGGGAAATAGTATGTGGTTACCGAAGGTTGTTCGGAGTCCCGGATGAGATCCCGGACGTCACGAGGAGTTTCGGAATGGTCCGGAGATGAAGATTTATATATGGGAAGTCCTTATTCGGTTGCCGGAAGTGTTCTGGGGGTTACCGGTATTGTACCGGGACCACCGATGGGGTTCCGGGGGTCCACCGGGAGGGTCCACCTGCCCCGGAGGGCCCTATGGGCTGAATATGGAGGGGAACCAGCCCCTAGGTGGGCTGGGCGCCAACTCCCCCCTAGAGCCCATGCACCTAGGGTTGGGGGAAACCCTAGAGGGGGCGCCCCACCTAGCTTGGGGGGCAAGCCTCCTCCCTTGGCCGCCCCCCCTCTAGATGCATCTAGAGGGGCCGGCCCCCTCTCCCTTGCCCCTATATATAGTGGGGGGGTGGGAGGGCAGCAGCACCCTTCCCCTGGCGCAGCCCTCCCCCTCTGGGGGGGGGGGGGGGGGGGGGGGGGGGGGGGGGGGGGGGGGGGGGGGGGGGGGGGGGGGGGGGGGGGGGGGGGGGGGGGGGGGGGGGGGGGGGGGGGGGGGGGGGGGGGGGGGGGGGGGGGGGGGGGGGGGGGGGGGGGGGGGGGGGGGGGGGGGGGGGGGGGGGGGGGGGGGGGGGGGGGGGGGGGGGGGGGGGGGGGGGGGGGGGGGGGGGGGGGGGGGGGGGGGGGGGGGGGGGGGGGGGGGGGGGGGGGGGGGGGGGGGGGGGGGGGGGGGGGGGGGGGGGGGGGGGGGGGGGGGGGGGGGGTCGAACATGAGTCGTATAGTAGATACGATCAACATGGAGATGTTCACCGTTGATGACTAGTCCGTCTCACGTGATGATCGGACACGGCCTAGTCGATTCGGACCGACCTTACACGTCCGCTTACGTGAGACTGGTTCCACCGACCGACATGCACTTGATGCATAAGGTGGCTAGCGGGTGTCTATCTCTCCCACTTTAGTCGGATCGGATTCGATGAAAAGGGTCCTTATGAAGGGTAAATAGAAATTGGCATATCACCGTTGTGGCTTTTGCGTAGGTAAGAAACGTTCTTGCTAGAAACCCATAGCAGCCACGTAAAACATGCAACAACAATTAGAGGACGTCTAACTTGTTTTTGCAGGGTATGCTATGTGATGTGATATGGCCAAAAGGATGTGATGAATGACATATGTGATGTATGAGATTGATCATGTTCATGTAATAGGAATCACGACTTGCATGTCGATGAGTATGACAACCGGCAGGAGCCATAGGAGTTGTCTTAATTTATTGTATGACCTGTGTGTCATTGAAAACGCCATGTAATTACTTTACCTTATTGCTAACCGTTAGCCATAGTAGTAGAAGTAATAGTTGGCGAGACAACTTCATGAAGACACGATGATGGAGATCATGGTGTCGTGCCGGTGACGAAGGTGATCATGCCGCGCCTCGAAGATGGAGATCAAAAGGCGCAAGATGATATTGGCCATATCATGTCACTTTATGATTTGCATGTGATGTTTGTCATGTTTAAATCTTATTTGCTTAGAACGATGGTAGCATAAATAAGATGATCCCTCACTAAAATTTCAAGAAAAGTGTTCCCCCTAACTGTGCACTGTTGCGAAGGTTCGTTGTTTCGAAGCACCACGTGATGATCGGGTGTGATAGATTCTAACGTTCGCATACAACGGGTGTAAGCCAGATTTACACATGCGAAACACTTAGGTTGACTTGATGAGCCTAGCATGTACAGACATGGCCTCGGAACACGAGAGACCGAAAGGTCGAACATGAGTCGTATAGTAGATACGATCAACATGGAGATGTTCACCGTTGATGACTAGTCCGTCTCACGTGATGATCGGACACGGCCTAGTCGATTCGGATCATGTATCACTTAGATGACTAGAGGGATGTCTATCTGAGTTGGAGTTCATTAAATAATTTGATTAGATGAACTTAATCATCATGAACTTAGTCTAAAATATCTTTACAATATGTCTTGTAGATCAAATGGCCCACGCTAATGTTTCCCTCAACTTCAACGCGTTCCTAGAGAAAACCAAGCTGAAAGACGATGGTAGCAACTATACGGACTGGGTCCGAAACTTGAGGATCATCCTCATAGCTGCCAAGAAAGCAAATGTCCTTGAAGCACCGCTAGGTGACGCACCCATTTTCCCAGAAACTCAAGACGTTATGAACGCCTGGCAGTCGCATAGTGATGATTACTCCCTGGTTCAGTGCGGCATGTTTTACAGCTTAGAACCGGGGCTCCAAAAGCGTTTTGAGCAGCACGGAGCATATGAGATGTTCCAAGAGTTGAAAATGGTTTTCCAAGCTCATGCCCGGGTCGAGAGATATGAAGTCTCCGACAAGTTCTACAGTTGTAAGATGGAGGAAAACAGTTTTGTCAGCGAGCATATACTTAAGATGTCTGGGTTGCACAACCGCTTGTCTCAGCTGGGAGTTAATCTTCCAGATGACTCGGTCATTGACAGAATCCTCCAGTCGCTTCCACCTAGCTACAAGAGCTTTGTGATGAACTACAATATGCAAGGGATGGAAAAGACCATTCCTGAGTTATTTTCAATGCTGAAATCAGCGGAGGTGGAGATCAAAAAGGAACATCAAGTGTTGATGGTGAATAAAACCACTGGTTTCAAGAAAGGCAAGGGTAAGAAGAACTTCAAGAAGGACGGCAAGGGGGTTGCCGCGCCCGGTAAATCAGTTGCCGGGAAGAAGCCAAAGAATGGACCCAAGCCCGAGACTCAGTGCTTTTATTGCAAGGGAAATGGTCACTGGAAGCGGAACTGCCCCAAGTACTTAGCGGATAAGAAGGCCGGCAACGCCAAAGGTATATGTGATATACATGTTATTGATGTGTACCTTACCAGCGCTCGTAGTAGCTCCTGGGTATTTGATACCGGTGCGGTTGCTCATATTTGTAACTCAAAACAGGAGCTGCGGAATAAACGGAGACTGGCGAAGGACGAGGTGACGATGCGCGTCGGGAATGGTTCCAAGGTCGATGTGATCGCCGTCGGCACGCTACCTCTACATTTACCTACGGGATTAGTTTTAAACCTCAATAATTGTTATTTAGTGCCAGCTTTGAGCATGAATGTATCTAGATCTCGTTTAATTCGAGATGGCTACTCATTTAAATCCAAGAATAATGGTTGTTCCATTTGTATGAGAGATATGTTTTATGGTCATGCTCCGCTGGTCAATGGTTTATTTTTGTTTAATCTCGAACGTGATGTTACACATATTCATAGTGTGAATGCCAAAAGGTGTAAGGTTGATAATGATAGTCCCACATATTTGTGGCACTGCCGCCTTGGTCACATTAGTGTCAAACGCATGAAGAAACTCCATGCAGATGGACTTTTGGAGTCTCTTGATTATGAATCATTTGACACGTGCGAACCATGCCTCATGGGCAAAATGACCAAGACTCCGTTCTCCGGAACAATGGAGCGAGCAACCAACTTATTGGAAATCATACATACTGATGTGTGCGGTCCAATGAGCGTTGAGGCTCGCAGTGGCTATCGTTATATTCTGACCCTCACTGATGACTTAAGTAGATATGGGTATGTCTACTTAATGAAACACAAGTCTGAGACCTTTGAAAAGTTCAAGGAATTTCAGAGTGAGGTAGAGAATCAACGTGACAGGAAAATAAAGTTCTTACAATCAGGTCGTGGAGGAGAATACTTGAGTCATGAGTTTGGCACGCACTTAAGGAAATGTGGAATTGTTTCACAACTCACGCCGCCTGGAACACCTCAGCGAAATGGTGTGTCCGAACGTCGTAATCGCACTCTATTAGATATGGTGCGATCTATGATGTCTCTTACCGATCTACTGCTATCTTTTTGGGGTTTATGCTTTAGAGACTGCCGCATTCACTTTAAATAGGGC
Source organism: Thinopyrum obtusiflorum (assembly GCA_036873465.1). Taxonomy (NCBI): domain Eukaryota; kingdom Viridiplantae; phylum Streptophyta; class Magnoliopsida; order Poales; family Poaceae; genus Thinopyrum; species Thinopyrum obtusiflorum. Next base: position 15,981 of record JAAAWM010009781.1, read on the forward strand.
TCCGTCGAAATCTGTTGAGACGACACCGTATGAATTATGGTTTGGGAAGAAACCTAAGCTGTCGTTTCTGAAAGTTTGGGGATGCGATGCTTATGTCAAGAAACTTCAACCTGAAAAGCTCGAACCCAAGTCGGAAAAATGCGTCTTCATAGGATACCCTAAGGAAACTATTGGGTATACCTTCTACCTCAGATCCGAAGGCAAGATCTTTGTTGCCAAGAATGGATCCTTTCTAGAGAAAGAGTTTCTCTCGAAAGAAGTAAGTGGCAGGAAAGTAGAACTTGATGAGGTGCTGCCTTTTGAACCGGAGAGTAGCGCAGCTTAGGAAGATGTTTCTGTGGTGCCTGCACCGACTAGAGAAGAAGTTAATGATGATGATCATGAAACTTCGGATCAAGTTGCTACTGAGCATCGTAGGTCCACAAGGACACGTTCCGCACCAGAGTGGTACGGTAACCCTGTCCTGGAAATCATGTTGTTAGACAACGGTGAACCTTCGAACTACGAAGAAGCAATGGCGGGCCCGGATTCCAACAAATGGCTCGAAGCCATGAAATCCGAGATAGGATCCATGTATGAAAATGAAGTATGGACTTTGACAGACTTGCCCGATGATCGGTAAGCCATAGAGAATAAATGGATCTTTAAGAAGAAGACTGACGCGGATGGTAATGTGACCATCTATAAGGCTCGGCTTGTCGCTAAGGGTTATCGACAAGTTCAAGGGGTTGACTATGATGAGACCTTCTCACCCGTAGCAAAGCTGAAGTCTGTCTGAATCATGTTAGCAATTGCCGCATTCTACGATTATGAGATATGGCAAATGGACGTCAAAACGGCATTCCTTAATGGTTTCCTTAAGGAAGAATTTTATATGATGCAGCCGGAAGGTTTTGTCTATCCTAAGAATGCTGACAAGGTATGCAAGCTCAAGAGCTCCATCTATGGGCTGGTGCAAGCATGTCAGAGTTGGAACATTCGCTTTGATGAAATGATCAAAGCGTTTGGGTTTATGCAGACTTATGGAGAAGCCTATGTTTACAAGAAAGTGAGTGGGAGCTCTGTAGCATTTCTCATATTATATGTGGATGATATACTATTGATGGGAAATGATATAGAACTTTTGGAAAGCATAAAGGCCTACTTGAATAAGTGTTTTCAATGAAGGACCTTGGAGAAGGTGCTTACATATTAGGCATCAAGATCTATAGAGATAGATCGAGACGCCTCATTGGTCTTTCGCAAAGCACATACCTTGACAAGATATTGAAGAAGTTCAATATGGATCAGTCCAAGAAGGGGTTCTTGCCTGTATTGCAAAGTGTGAGATTGAGCACGGCTCAATGCCTGACCTCGGCAGAAGATAGAGAAAAGATGAGTGTCATCCCCTATGCCTCAGCCATAGGGTCTATTATGTATGCCATGCTGTGTACCAGACCTGATGTGAACCTTGCCGTAAGTTTGGTAGGGAGGTACCAAAGTAATCCCGGCATGGAACACTGGACAGTGGTCAAGAATATCCTGAAGTACCTGAAAAGGACTAAGGATATGTTTCTTGTTTATGGAGGTGACGAAGAGCTCGTCGTAAAGGGTTACGTCGATGCTAGCTTCGACACAGATCTGGATGACTCCAAGTCACAAACCGGATACGTGTATATTTTGAATGGTGGGGCAGTCAGCTGGTGCAGTTGCAAGCAAAGCGTCGTGGCGGGATCTACATGTGAAGCGGAGTACATAGCTGCCTCGGAGGCAACACAGGAAGCAGTCTGGATGAAGGAGTTCATCGCCGACCTAGGAGTTATTCCCAATGCGTCGGGCCCGATGACTCTCTTCAGTGACAACACTGGAGCTATTGCCCTTGCCAAGGAGCCCAGGTTTCAAGAGAAGACCAGTCATATCAAGCGTCGCTTCAACTCCATTCGTGAATATATTCAAGATGGAGACATAGATATTTGTAAAGTGCATACGGATCTGAATGTCGCAGATCCGTTGACTAAACCTCTTCCACGAGGAAAACATGATCAACACCAGAACTCTATGGGTGTTCGATTCATCACAATGTAACTAGATTACTGACTCTAGTGCAAGTGGGAGACTATTGGAAATATGCCCTAGAGGCAATAATAAATTGGTTATTATTATATTTCCTTGTTCATGATGATTGTCTATTGTTCATTCTATAATTGTATTAACCGGAAACCGTAATACATGTGTGAATACATAGATCATAAATATGTCCCAAGTAAGCCTCTAGTTGACTAGCTCATTGATTAATAGATGGTCGTGGTTTCCTGACCATGGACATTGGATGTCGTTGATAACGGGATCACATCATTAGGAGAATGATGTGATGGACAAGACCCAATCCTAAGCATAGCACAAGATCGTGTAGTTCGTTTTGCTAGAGCTTTTCTAATGTCAAGTATCGTTTCCTTAGACCATGAGATTGTGCAACTCCTGGATACCGTAGGAATGCTTTGGGTGTACCAAACATCACAACGTAACTGGGTGGCTATAAAGGTACACTACAGGTATCTCCGAAAGTGTCTGTTGGGTTGGCACGAATCGAGACTGGGATTTGTCACTCCGTTTGACGGAGAGGTATCTCTGGGCCCACTCGGCAATGCATCATCATAATGAGCTCAATGTGACTAATGAGTTAGCCATGGGATCATGCGTTACGGAACGAGTAAAGAGACTTGCCAGTAACGAGATTGAACGAGGTATGGGGATACCGGCGATCGAATCTCGGGCAAGTAACATACCGATAGACAAAGGGAATTGCATACGGGATTGATTGAATCCCCGACATCGTGGTTCATCCGATGAGATCATCGTGGAACATGTGGGAGCCAACATGGGTATCCAGATCCCGCTGTTGGTTATTGGTCGGAGAGATGTCTCGGCCATGTCTGGATGGTTCCCGAACCCGTAGGGTCTACACACTTAAGGTTCGGTGATGCTAGAGTTGTTATGGGAAATAGTATGTGGTTACCGAAGGTTGTTCGGAGTCCCGGATGAGATCCCGGATGTCACGAGGAGTTTCGAAATGGTCCGGAGATGAAGATTTATATATGGGAAGTGCTTATTCGGTTGCCGGAAGTGTTCGGGGGGTTACCGGTATTGTACCGGGACCACCGAAGGGGTTTCGGGGGTCCACCGGGAGGGTCCACCTGCCCTGGAGGGCCCTATGGGCTGAATGTGGAGGGGAACCAGCCCCTAGGTGGGCTGGGCACCAACTCCCCCTAGGGCCCATGCGCCTAGGGTTGGGGGAAACCTTAGAGGGGGCGCCCCACCTAGCTTGGGGGGCAAGCCTCCCCCCTTGGCCGCCCCCCCTCTAGATGCATCTAGGGGGGCCGGCCCCCTCTCCCTTGCCCCTATATATAGTGGGGGGTGGGAGGGCAGCCGCACCCTTCCCCTGGCGCAGCCCTCCCTCCCCCTCTCCAACACCTCCTCCTCCTCCGTAGTGCTTGGCGAAGCCCTGCCGGAGAACCACGAGCTCCATCACCACCACGCCGTCGTGTTGTCGGAGTTCCCCCTCAACTTCTCCTCTCCCCTTGCTGGATCAAGAAGGAGGAGACGTCCCCGGGCTGTACGTGTGTTGAACGCGGAGGCGCCGTTGTTCGGCGCTTAGATCGAATCGACCGCGATCTGAATCGCTGCGTGTATGACTCCACCAACCGCGTTCTTGTAACGCTTCTGCTTAGCGATCTTCAAGGGTATGAAGATGCACTCCCTCTCTCTCATTGCTAGTATCTCCTAGATTGATCTTGGTGACACGTAGGAATTTTTTTGAATTATTGCTACGTTCCCCAACAATAATGACATGAGGATCAGAGATGCAAGCGGCAGACTTCCAAATCCCGCCTCCTATGTTTTGCTCGATAAATCAAGTGTATTTGCTTTTTGTAATGTTTGATGGCCTGAATGTAGAAAAGGAAACAATTCATGCCCTTGCTTTCGTAGTAGGTCTCTTTGTTTGGTAACAAGTAGCATTAATCTACCTACGTCCTCCAAAACGCCATTTTTAATTGATTTTTGTTCCCTTTCGTATTCAATTTTTAAAGTGGTTTCAATTGTCTTTTGCGAAATGTAGCCTGTATTTCATTTGGTTGACAGTTCATAGTCTAGCCGAGGAGCAAGTACCACCGAGGCCTTCATCGAGCTCAAGATGGTACCCTGGAATGGTGATATCGCTCCCCGACCTCTCCCATCTACCTATTTTTGTACTGTACATGTTTGGTTTGGACAATGATGGTTGTAATGCATAATTTAAGTTTCAAAGAAAGAGAAGGGAGCTATTGGGTTGGACAAGATGATGGTTGCTTAATTTAATTTTTGTGTTGATGTTATCTTACTAATATGAAGAATAATCATTCCATCCTTTTATCTTCAAAATCAAAGGAGAAAATAATGGGTTCGGACAATAAAGATGGGTTTAATTTTATTTTTCTTGTTGTAGATTGCTAACATGAACAATTATAGCTATGACTGTTGCATTGCACGGTATCATGCACTGTTGCTCCATGGTGATGATTCGTTCATGCTCCTCTTTTCACTAGAAATACTAAAAAAAAGTAGTTGCAGTTTTACATATTTATTCAGTTGCCTTGCTTTCCAAATGTGAGAGGCGTGAGTAGGAACATCTCCTCTACTGTATTTATTTGGTGGCTTACAGTGATTTGTTCCCTGAAATACAAATAGTTCATACTTCTAATCATTTATGAACAAATCTGGTATAGATAATGTTTGGTTGCTCTTTGTATTGTCAAGAGGTATGTGGTCTAATGTATCTTGAGATTTTGCAAGTCAGTAACATTGCACACTTTCTATGGATTTATAATAACACACAATTATGTACCTATATATTGGATTGTTCGTTCATCAACACCAAAATGTTACTGTCTGCTACTTTTTAGTCACGCAGATACAGTAGCCGATGGTTCTTTGGGGTTTTGTTCAACAACACTAGGAACTTCTCACAATGGCATAATTATTTTAGAAGGTCTTTAGATTCGTAATGCTCATCACACCATGTTGTAGTGAACTATTGGTTGGGAGAATATTTTCAATCGTACTGAGATGTCAAGGGAAGCACAAGCCAAGATCAATACTGATTTTTATAATTGCATTATAGTTTACTTATGTGCGTGCTCCTTAGATGATTCTCATTCAGTTCGTGGAAATTTGAGTGTTTTCTTCTAATTTGAGTGTTAAGCAGCATCCAGAACTGCGATTATATATTTAGTGTAGTAGGTTGATGCAACTTTGTAACCAGTCATGGATTTAAAATAGGCTTTCTACCTCTTTATTTTGGTCGGCATGTTTTCCCAGGATTTTTTAAAATTGATCTGCTGTATATTAATTACATTTTAGTAGATTCTTGACTGAGAAAGACTGAACTTTTTATTCATGAGGACTAATACGTAGTTTTCCCTCTGGCTTATTTATTTGCTCTCCACACTTTAATTCTACATAAAAGTACATTCTTTTGTTATTTGTTTACTAATGCAATCTCCACTACCTATCTTCTTTTGATATGAAAATAAATCATTAATATCGTACCTTTATTAATTTCCCATATTGTCCAGTCATGTATTTAGAGTAGCTTCTATGATCTTGCAAAGCATTGGACTATTGAGCCAACTGTATATCTCATTTCACTCCTTTTCTTCTGTTATCAAATGCTTTTACTAAATTTTATTCATGGATGTTGGTTATAGTGTATAACGCAACCATGCCAGTGACAGGGAGAAGGAGCAGGCGTTGAGTTGTGCAAGCAGCAGGGTAAGATATGTAATTTTTCATATGATCTTAACTGCTTTGCAACATTATTGCATTTCCAGGGATAATCCTTTTGCTTGTTTATTATTTCCTACATTTTCTGAAGATCATATTTTGGCCCATCCAGTTTTGGTGACTGGAAGTCTGAAACTGAAGATAGCGCAGATTGTTTCTTTCTGATTGGTTGATCTTGTGGCTTGTTGTCCCTAGAGCAGTCGCACCCTGCAAAGAAAGGTGAGCATGGGTCTGTTCTTGCTGGATTTATCTCAAGACCAACTAGCACGCCCGCCCGTTTCATTGGTCAGTCATGATGTTCCATGCCTAACCATATGAAGCACCTCATTTTAGATTTTTCTATGTCATATGGTTTCATCGGTTCTTTGTTTTGAAGATTCCATTTGAAGGATCACTGCCATTTTTTATGTCGTTCTTGTCCAGTCGACGCACCAGCTAGAACCATCGAATACATGAATGATTATCCTTGCTGACTTGCAGTAAGTAATCTGCCATATTCTTGTCGTAAATAAAACTCGTAAGTTGGCCATTCCTTTGTTAACTGATCGATCTTTGCATGCTATAGAATCTACACGGGCCAGGAGCTAAAGCGGGTCCTCTGGGATAATCGAGCACTTGAATTTGAGGAAGAGGTAGTGTGTGGAAGGGATGAGAGACAAGCAATCATTGCAATTTTCGTGGGAACATTGCCCAAGATGGCGAAGTGCAGGATCTGCCGCCACTACTGTGGACACCTTGTCAAGCACCACGGCTACGCAGATCGAAGCCGCCGTCACGCGCCGGAGAGTCACCGTCGCCAGCCATCGTTTTCTTCTACGGCAATGGCTAATTCAGCCCAACTTCAGGCGCGGGCCGGTCTCCGTCGACAGGCACCGTCTTCTGCCACAAGAACCGCCACCCATTCCGAATCCCAGCAGGTGCGGCTGACACTAGGTTTTAAAATCGATTAATCTTATTCTATCCATGAATCCACCACTTCGTCTTTGACCTGCCTCTCCACCCTTTGCCGGGGGGGGGGGGGGGGGGGGGGGGGGGGGGGGGGGGGGGGGGGGGGGGGGGGGGGGGGGGGGGGGGGGGGGGGGGGGGGGGGGGGGGGGGGGGGGGGGGGGGGGGGGGGGGGGGGGGGGGGGGGGGGGGGGGGGGGGGGGGGGGGGGGGGGGGGGGGGGGGGGGGGGGGGGGGGGGGGGGGGGGGGGGGGGGGGGGGGGGGGGGGGGGGGGGGGGGGGGGGGGGGGGGGGGGGGGGGGGGGGGGGGGGGGGGGGGGGGGGGGGGGGGGGGGGGGGGGGGGGGGGGGGGGGGGGGGGGGGGGGGGGGGGGGGGGGGGGGGGGGGGGGGGGGGGGGGGGGGGGGGGGGGGGGGGGGGGGGGGGGGGGGGGGGGGGGGGGGGGGGGGGGGGGGGGGGGGGGGGGGGGGGGGGGGGGGGGGGGGGGGGGGGGGGGGGGGGGGGGGGGGGGGGGGGGGGGGGGGGGGGGGGGGGGGGGGGGGGGGGGGGGGGGGGGGGGGGGGGGGGGGGGGGGGGGGGGGGGGGGGGGGGGGGGGGGGGGGGGGGGGGGGGGGGGGGGGGGGGGGGGGGGGGGGGGGGGGGGGGGGGGGGGGGGGGGGGGGGGGGGGGGGGGGGGGGGGGGGGGGGGGGGGGGGGGGGGGGGGGGGGGGGGGGGGGGGGGGGGGGGGGGGGGGGGGGGGGGGGGGGGGGGGGGGGGGGGGGGGGGGGGGGGGGGGGGGGGGGGGGGGGGGGGGGGGGGGGGGGGGGGGGGGGGGGGGGGGGGGGGGGGGGGGGGGGGGGGGGGGGGGGGGGGGGGGGGGGGGGGGGGGGGGGGGGGGGGGGGGGGGGGGGGGGGGGGGGGGGGGGGGGGGGGGGGGGGGGGGGGGGGGGGGGGGGGGGGGGGGGGGGGGGGGGGGGGGGGGGTTATGCCTCACAACCAAACTACTTACCTGACTAATCATCAGAGGCACAACCTGCAGCGTGCTTTTGATTCACCAAATTGACTTTATCGCGAAATATTGCAAAAGTTGTGTGCCCTGCTTAGAAACTAATATTCATAAAGTCTGATATACATGTTTTCTTTCTTTTTGTATTTGTTCTCCTTCACTAGAGTGCGCATGATCACAGAAACAACCAATTTACATCTTATACTCCACATAGGAAGGAATGTAGCATGCTTCTCTATATTTGCATCTTCCTGTATTTGCACTCTTCTTTTGATTCGTGCCAATATTTACTGATAACTGTTCTCACTGTCTATATTTAAACTGTACATACTCTGCAATCTACTCAATTAATTCCTCTCGTGTACTAGTATTTTCAGGTCCACTACACCAAAGAAAAGCTGGAAGAGTACATCAAACCAGATGGTAACACACTCAAGGTCAGGCTCGCAAACATCAATCTGCGTACCAATTGTCGTATCATGCTCGGAACAGACAAGAGAGCCACAATAACCACAAACTGGTCGGAGTTCCGCTGCCGTGCAAACATTCATGAAGGACGTATCTGTGCCTTTCCTTTCAAGGTTACCGCAGAGCACCGCTTGGCTCTCATCGTCCATGTCCTCTCGATGGACCATCTACAGCAACACGTGTCTTCTGCACACATTGCCTGTCGTCTTAAGAACATCTAATTTGCCTCTAGATAAGATGAACCTTACCTGTGGTTTCTGACGATGCCATACGTTGCTTTTGTACAACTGCCGGCCATATTACTACCTATGTAACCCCAGATATTATTACTCATGGGCAGCACATCCATCTACTGATCTTATGTATGATTTTCTATCTTTACTGCTTAGGCTGATGTGTCCTATGCTTTTACAACAGTCATGATGAAAGAAATATAAGCTTTTGCCCTCTGCCTATCTACATGTCTTGCCCATAATACTTTGTCTCCATATTTTAATGCACGCTCTTGCAATACCTGGTTCGCACTCGGCCTTTGCGCCATTGGCGCAACGGGTCATCTAGTATGTTGAAAGGATTCATGCTTCCTTGTCTTCAACCACCATATTGTAGAGACTTGGTGATGTAGAGATTGCTCAAGATGTGAGTGAGTTGCAATCTCATAGATTTGGGCTCATCCAAGTACCTACAAGGGTTAGATAACATGCAAGGGTACAAGTATAGATCCGAGACATATGATCATCAGCATAAGAGAATTATCAAGGATTAGTCAAAGGCTCATGCCTTGCATGCATCTAAATGGAATTTCTACTCCAAGTTTGAGGCATCAATGATGTCCAATTCACCTCTCAAACGGCAAAATACTTTCTCATCAAGCGGTTTGGTGAATATATCCGCCAATTACTTATCGGTACGAACATGCTTAAGATCGATGTCTCCTTTAGCAGCATGATCTTGAATGAAATGATGACGAACTTCAATATGCTTAGTTTGAGAATGTTGCAGGGGATTGTGAGCGATCTTAATGGCACTCTCATTATCATAAAGCAATGGAACATATTTCACATGTATCCCATAGTCCTTAAGAGTTTGGGTCATCCAAAGTAGTTGAGCACAACATGAACCGGCGGCAATGTATTCCGCTTCGGCGGTGGATAAGGATACCGAGTTTTGTTTCTTGGAGGACCAAGACACAAGAGATCTACCAAGAAATTGACAAGTACCCGAAGTGGACTTTCTATCAACCTTGTCTCCAGCATAGTCCGAGTCAGAGTAGCCAACAAGATCAAAAGAAGACCTCTTTGGATACCAAATGCCAAAGTTTGGTGTATGAATTAGGTATCTCACTATCCTTTTCACAGCCTTAAGATGACATTCCTTAGGGGCCGCTTGATATCGTGCACACATGCACACACTTAAAATAATATCGGGACGAGAGGCACATAGATATAACAATGAACCAATCATAGAGTGATAAACCTTTTAGTCAACCGGTTTGCCATCCTTTGTCAAGTCAAGATGTCCACTAGTAGGCTTGGGTGTTTTCATACCTTTGCTTTCTTGCATGTTGAACTTCTTGAATAAGTCCTTGGTATACTTTGTTTGGGAAACAAAGGTACCCTCCTTAGTTTGCTTGATTTGCAAACCAAGAAAGAACTTGAGTTCACTCATCATAGACATCTCAAACTTCTCCGACATTAGCCTTCCAAACTTTTCACTAAAATGAGGGTTAGTTGATCCAAATATGATATCATCCACATAAATTTGGCACACAAATAATTCACCATTAACCCTTTTAGTAAAAAGTGTAGAATCAATTTTTCCAATCTCAAAACCTTTTTCAATAAGGAACTTGGTCAAGCATTTATACCACGCTCTAGGAGCTTGTTTAAGACCATAAAGAGCATTGTGAAGTTTGTAAACATGATTAGGTTTCTTAGGATTAACAAAGCCGAGAGGTTGTTTAACATAAAATTCCTCCTCAATTTCACCATTTAGAAAAGCACTTTTAATGTCCATTTGGTATAATGTGATATCATGGTGATTGGCATAAGCAAGTAACTCAAGTCTAGCAACGGGGGCATATGTCTCACCATAGTCCATACCTTCGACTTGAGTGTAGCCTTGGGCGACGAGACGGGCCTTGTTCCGTACAACTTGTCCATCTTCATCTTGCTTATTCCGAAACACCCATTTGGTTCCAATGACATTTTGGTTGTTGTCCGGCTTTTCTACCAATGTCCACACTTGGTTCCTCTCGAAGTTGTGTAGCTCTTCGTGCATGGCGTTCACCCAATCCGGGTCATCAAGAGCTTCTTCAACCTTCATAGGTTCAATACTAGAGATGAATGGATAATGTTCACAAAAATTAGCCAAACAAGTTTTAGAGCGAGTAATTCTCCCGGTTTGAATATCATCAAAGATTTGTTCGGCGGGATGATCTCTTGAAACTCTTGCTCTAACTCATGAGATCTTTTGTATGGGTCGGGGTGGAACATCCTCTTCATCATCTTGTTCTTCCTCTTGGCCTTCTTCATTGTTGGTGTTGTTGTCCTCTTGTGGAGGTGGAGAGGGAGGTCGATGAGGTTCATCTTGGTGAAACTTCCTTGTTTTCTCCATCTTGGCGTGTTCCACTTGTGGATGCCTCCAAGTCAACTTGTGGTTCACCTTGTCGTGAGGTAGAGGCTTCCACTTGAACGGACGAGGTACTCTCCTTCACCTCCGTTGGGCGAATCTTGCCAATAGACAAGTCTTGGATTGCTTCCGAAGGGTCTTTGTCTCCTACATCAATTGGAAATTTCTCTACTTGCGAGCCGTTAGATTCATCAAACTTCACATCTACCGTCTCTTCAACCTTTCGGGTGAAATTTTTGTAGACATGGTAAGTGTGAGAGTTTGAGCCATAACCGAGTAGGAAACCTTCATGAGAATAAGGAGCAAATTTCGAACAATGATGCTTATCAAGAATGTAGCACTTTGAGCCAAATACTCGAAAGTATCCAACTTGGAGTTTGTTACCGGTGAGAAGCTCGTATGCCGTCTTGCCAAGAAGCTTGTGATGATATAAATGATTTGTTGCATGACAAGTTGTCTCAACTGCTTCCGCCCAAAAGTGTTTTGGCGTCTTGTATTCATCAAGCATCGTTCTCGCCATCTCGATAAGTGTCCGGTTCTCCCTCTCAACAACTCCATTTTGTTGAGGTGTGTACGTAGCCGAGAACTCATGTGAAATCCCTTCTTCATCAAGAAAGGTATCCATATTGGCGTTCTTGAACTCCGTTCCGTTGTCACTGCGAACCTTCTTGATCTTCACTTCAAATTGATTTTAGGCCTTCCTAGCGAAGTTCTTGAAGATCTTTTGGACCTGCGATTTGTTATCAAGAAAGAACACCCACGTATATCTTGAAAAGTCATCGACAATGACTAAACCGAATGAGTTACCACCGAGACTCTTGTAGGCGTTGGGACCAAAAAGATCCATATGAAGCAGCTCGAGCGGTCTTCTCATGGTCATAATGTTTTTCACGGGATGGCTCCCTCCAACCTGTTTTTCTGCTTGACAGGCACTGCAAAGTCTATCCTTGTCAAATATAATGTCTTTAACTCCAAGGATATGATCACCTTTAATAAGCTTATCAAGATTTCGCATGCCTACATGACCTAACCTTCTATGCCATAACCAACGTTTAGATGATTTAGCAATTAAGCAAGTTCTAGGTTGAGCCTTTTTAGTGAAATCAACAATGTATAGATAACCTCTACGTATACCGGTAAAGACCATATTATGATTATCTCTTCGAAACACTTGGCAATCTACTTTAGTAAATAGGACATTGAAACCAAAGTCAGCTAGTCAAGATACGGAAAGTAAATTATAGCCAAGAGATTCAACGAGCATAACATTTTGGATGGAGCTGTCATGTGAGATGGCCACCTTACCAAGGCCAACCACCTTACCCTTTGAGTTATCACCAAAAGTGACATAATTTCGAGGGCCGTCATTTTCAGCAAGCTCACGAAACATATCCTTGTCTCCGG
>JAAAWM010009782.1:0-28232 GCA_036873465.1 Thinopyrum obtusiflorum
AGGGCCTGCATAATTTTCTCGATGTGGCTAAGGCAAACAAGCAGAATGGTTTTATGTATTGTCCATGTACTGTATGTGGGAATACGAAGGATTACTCTTCCTCAAAAACCCTTCACTTCCACCTGCTTGAGAAGGGTTTCATGCCACACTATAATGTTTGGACCAAGCACGGAGAAAGAGGGGTTATGATGGAAGACAACAAAGAAGAAGAGGATGATGACAACTATCCTATGTTCCCTGAAGAAGAGGGGGAAGCTGAAGATCAAGAGGCACCAAACGATGTGCCCGATGATGATCTTCGCCGGGTCATTGTTGATGCACAGAGAGAATGCGAAAGTGACAGGGAGAAGTTGAAGTTCGATCGCATGTTAGAGGAATTGCTGCAATGGAAGGCAGAGAATGGTGTATCTGTCAAGGGATTTGGGAAGCTAATAAAAATAATGAAGAAGAAGCTTACAAAGGATAACGAATTGCCTGACAGTACGTACGAAGCAAAGAAGGTTCTCTGCCCTCTAGGATTAGAGGTGCAGAAGATACATGCATACCCTAATGACTGCATCATCTACCGCGGTGAGGAGTACGAGAATTTGAACGCATGCCCTATGTGCGGTGCATTGCGGTATAAGATCAGACGAGATAACCCTGGTGATGTTGAGGGCGAGCACCCCAGGAAGAGGGTTCCTGCCAAGGTGATGTGGTATGCTCCTATAATACCACTGTTGAAATGTCTGTTCAGAAACAAAGAGCATGCCAAGTTGTTGCGATGGCACAAAGAAGACCGTAAGAAAGATGGGAAGTTGAGAGTACCCGCTGATGGGTCACATTGGAGAAAAATTGAGAGAAAGTGGTGGGAGTTTGCAGATGACGCAAGGAACATATGGTTTGGTTTAAGTGCAGATGGCATTAATCCTTTTGGGGAGCAGAGCAGCAAACATAGCACCTGGCATGTGACTCTATGTATCTATAACCTTCCTCCTTGGTTGTGCATGAAGCGGAAGTTCATTATGATGCCAGTGCTCATCCAATGCCCTAAGAAACCCGGCAACGACATTGATGTGTACCTAAGGCCATTAGTTGAAGAACTTTTACAGCTGTGGGATATCAAAGGTGTTCGTGTGTGGGATGAGCACAAACAGCAGGAATTTGACCTACGAGCATTGTTGTTTGTAACCATCAATGATTGGCCTGCTCTTAGTAACCTTTCAGGACAGACAAACAAGGGATACCACGCATGCACTCACTGTTTACATGAGACTGACAATTGTAGGGTAGGGGGGGGGGGGGGGGGGGGGGGGGGGGGGGGGGGGGGGGGGGGGGGGGGGGGGGGGGGGGGGGGGGGGGGGGGGGGGGGGGGGGGGGGGGGGGGGGGGGGGGGGGGGGGGGGGGGGGGGGGGGGGGGGGGGGGGGGGGGGGGGGGGGGGGGGGGGGGGGGGGGGGGGGGGGGGGGGGGGGGGGGGGGGGGGGGGGGGGGGGGGGGGGGGGGGGGGGGGGGGGGGGGGGGGGGGGGGGGGGGGGGGGGGGGGGGGGGGGGGGGGGGGGGGGGGGGGGGGGGGGGGGGGGGGGGGGGGGGGGGGGGGGGGGGGGGGGGGGGGGGGGGGGGGGGGGGGGGGGGGGGGGGGGGGGGGGGGGGGGGGGGGGGGGGGGGGGGGGGGGGGGGGGGGGGGGGGGGGGGGGGGGGGGGGGGGGGGGGGGGGGGGGGGGGGGGGGGGGGGGGGGGGGGGGGGGGGGGGGGGGGGGGGGGGGGGGGGGGGGGGGGGGGGGGGGGGGGGGGGGGGGGGGGGGGGGGGGGGGGGGGGGGGGGGGGGGGGGGGGGGGGGGGGGGGGGGGGGGGGGGGGGGGGGGGGGGGGGGGGGGGGGGGGGGGGGGGGGGGGGGGGGGGGGGGGGGGGGGGGGGGGGGGGGGGGGGGGGGGGGGGGGGGGGGGGGGGGGGGGGGGGGGGGGGGGGGGGGGGGGGGGGGGGGGGGGGGGGGGGGGGGGGGGGGGGGGGGGGGGGGGGGGGGGGGGGGGGGGGGGGGGGGGGGGGGGGGGGGGGGGGGGGGGGGGGGGGGGGGGGGGGGGGGGGGGGGGGGGGGGGGGGGGGGGGGGGGGGGGGGGGGGGGGGGGGGGGGGGGGGGGGGGGGGGGGGGGGGGGGGGGGGGGGGGGGGGGGGGGGGGGGGGGGGGGGGGGGGGGGGGGGGGGGGGGGGGGGGGGGGGGGGGGGGGGGGGGGGGGGGGGGGGGGGGGGGGGGGGGGGGGGGGGGGGGGGGGGGGGGGGGGGGGGGGGGGGGGGGGGGGGGGGGGGGGGGGGGGGGGGGGGGGGGGGGGGGGGGGGGGGGGGGGGGGGGGGGGGGGGGGGGGGGGGGGGGGGGGGGGGGGGGGGGGGGGGGGGGGGGGGGGGGGGGGGGGGGGGGGGGGGGGGGGGGGGGGGGGGGGGGGGGGGGGGGGGGGGGGGGGGGGGGGGGGGGGGGGGGGGGGGGGGGGGGGGGGGGGGGGGGGGGGGGGGGGGGGGGGGGGGGGGGGGGGGGGGGGGGGGGGGGGGGGGGGGGGGGGGGGGGGGGGGGGGGGGGGGGGGGGGGGGGGGGGGGGGGGGGGGGGGGGGGGGGGGGGGGGGGGGGGGGGGGGGGGGGGGGGGGGGGGGGGGGGGGGGGGGGGGGGGGGGGGGGGGGGGGGGGGGGGGGGGGGGGGGGGGGGGGGGGGGGGGGGGGGGGGGGGGGGGGGGGGGGGGGGGGGGGGGGGGGGGGGGGGGGGGGGGGGGGGGGGGGGGGGGGGGGGGGGGGGGGGGGGGGGGGGGGGGGGGGGGGGGGGGGGGGGGGGGGGGGGGGGGGGGGGGGGGGGGGGGGGGGGGGGGGGGGGGGGGGGGGGGGGGGGGGGGGGGGGGGGGGGGGGGGGGGGGGGGGGGGGGGGGGGGGGGGGGGGGGGGGGGGGGGGGGGGGGGGGGGGGGGGGGGGGGGGGGGGGGGGGGGGGGGGGGGGGGGGGGGGGGGGGGGGGGGGGGGGGGGGGGGGGGGGGGGGGGGGGGGGGGGGGGGGGGGGGGGGGGGGGGGGGGGGGGGGGGGGGGGGGGGGGGGGGGGGGGGGGGGGGGGGGGGGGGGGGGGGGGGGGGGGGGGGGGGGGGGGGGGGGGGGGGGGGGGGGGGGGGGGGGGGGGGGGGGGGGGGGGGGGGGGGGGGTTTGGTCACTTCTCTATTCATGATGTTCTGTAATGGTTTTTGATATACTTAATTATATAATGCATGCAGATGAACCGGCAATGGAAGTACGGTGACCGACGCACCTTCGACTACATTGAGGGCCTGCATAATTTTCTCGATGTGGCTGAGGCAAACAAGCAGAATGGTTTTATGTATTGTCCATGTACTGTATGTGGGAATACGAAGGATTCTCTTCCTCTAAAACCCTTCACTTCCACCTGCTTGAGAAGGGTTTCATGCCACACTATAATATTTGGACCAAGCACGGAGAAAGAGGGGTTATGATGGAAGACAACGAAGAAGAAGAGGATGATGACAACTATCCTATGTTCCCTGAAGAAGAGGGGGAAGCTGAAGATCAAGAGGCACCAGACGATGTGCCCGATGATGATCTTCGCCAGGTCATTGTTGATGCACAGAGAGAATGCGAAAGTGAAAGGGAGAAGTTGAAGTTCGATCGCATGTTAGACGATCACAAAAAAGGGTTGTACCCAAATTGCGAAGATGGCAACACAAAGCTCAGTACCGCAGTGGAATTGCTGCAATGGAAGACAGAGAATGGTGTATCTGACAAGGGATTTGGGAAGCTACTAAAAATAATGAAGAAGAAGCTTTCAAAGGATAACGAATTGCCTGACAGTACGTACGAAGCAAAGAAGGTTCTCTGCCCTCTAGGATTAGAGGTGTAGAAGATACATGCATGCCCTAATGACTGCATCCTCCACCGCGGTGAGGAGTACGAGAATTTGGACGCTTGCCAGGTATGCGGTGCATTGCGGTATGAGATCAGACGGGATGACCCTGGTGATGTTGAGGGCGAGCGCCCCAGGAAGAGGGTTCCTGCCAAGGTGATGTGTTATGCTCCTATAATACCACGGTTGAAACGTCTGTTCCGAAACAAAGAGCATGCCAAGTTGTTGCGATGGCACAAAGAAGACCGTAAGAAAGACGGGAAGTTGAGAGTACCCGCTGATGGGTCACAGTGGAGAAAAATCGAGAGAAAGTGGCGGGAGTTTGCAGATGACGCAAGGAACGTATGGTTTGGTTTAACTGCAGATGGCATTAATCCTTTTGGGGAGTAGAGTAGCAATCATAGCACCTGGCCTGTGACTCTATGTATCTATAGCCTTCCTCCTTGGTTGTGCATGAAGCGGAAGTTCATTATGATGCCAGTGCTCATTCAAGGCCCTAAGCAACCCGACAACGACATTGATGTGTACCTAAGGCCATTAGTTGAAGAACTTTTACAGTTGTGGGATATCAAAGGTGTTCGTGTGTGGGATGAGCACAAACAGCAGGAATTTGACCTACGAGCATTGTTGTTTGTAACCATTAATGATTGGCCTGCTCTTAGTAACCTTTCAGGACAGACAAATAATGGATACCACGCATGCACACACTGTTTACATGAGACTGACAGTATATATTTGGACAAATGCAAGAAGAATGTGTACCTGGGACATCGTCATTTTCTTCCGACCAAGCATGCCTTAAGAAAGAAAGGCAAGCATTTCAAAGATGAGGCAGATCACCGAAAGAAGCCCGTCCTCCATACTGGTGCTGATATACTTGATATGGTCAAGGATTTATAAGTAATCTTTGGAAAGGGTCCTGGCGGACAATCTGTTCTGAATGACGCTAAGGGACACGCATCGATGTGGAAGAAGAAATCTATATTTTGGGAACTACCCTATTGGGAAGACCTAGAGGTCCACTCTGCAATCGACATGATGCACGTGACGAAGAATATTTGCGTGAACCTGCTAGGCTTCTTGGGCGTGCATGGGAAGACAAAAGATACACCGGAGGCACGGGAGGACCAGCAACATGTGAACGAAAAAGAAGGCATGCATCCAAAGCAGTATCAAGGTCCTGCCAGCTACGCTCTTAGCAAAGCAGAGAAGGAAATCTTCTTTGAATGCCTGCTCAGTATCAAGGTCCCGTCTGGCTTCTCGTTGAATATAAAGGGAATAATAAATATGGTAGAGAAAAAATTTCAGAACCTAAAGTCTCATGACTGCCACGTGATTATGACGCAACTGCTTCCGGTTGCATTGAGGGGGCTTCTACCAGAAAATGTTCGATTAGCCATTGTGAAGCTATGTGCATTCCTCAATGCAATTTCTCAGAAGGTAATCGATCCAGAAATCCTACCAAGGTTACAGAATGATTTGGTCCAATGTCTTGTCAGTTTCGAGTTGGTGTTCCCACCATCCTTCTTCTATATTATGACGCACGTCCTAGTTCACCTAGTTGATGAGATTGCCATTTTGGGTCCTGTATTTCTACACAATATGTTCCCCTTTGAGAGGTTCACGGGAGTCTTAAAGAAATATGTTCGTAACCGTGCTAGGCCAGAAGGAAGCATCTCCACGGGCCATCAAACAGAGGAGGTCATTGGGTTTTGTGTTGACTTTATTCCTGACCATAAGCTGATTGGTGTCCCTCAATCGCAGTATGAGGGGAGACTGAGTGGAAAAGGCACGCTAGGAGCGGATTCAATAATATGTAGGGACGGGCATTCTTGGGCTCAAGCACACTACACAGTTCTACAGAATTCTACCTTGGTGGCCCCATATATCAATGTACACAAGCATATTCTACGCTTCGATCACCCGGAGCAGTCTGACGACTGGATTACACGTGAACACATCGGGACTTTCGGCGGTTGGTTGCAAACACATCTCATGCGTAACAACAGTGTTGGAGATGAGCTGTACTTGTTGGCCAGGACACCATCTTCGACTATATTGACTTACCAAGGGTACGAGATAAATGGGAATACATTTTACACGATCGCCCAAGATAAAAAGAGCACCAACCAAAACAGTGGTGTCCGCTTTGATGCAGCAAACACCAATAGGGCAAATGACACATATTATGGTTACATAGAGGAGATATGGGAACTTGACTATGGACGTGATTTTGAGGTCTCTTTGTTTCGGTGCAAATGGGTCAATCTGTCAGGAGGCGGGCTACAGGTAGACCCGCAGTACGGAATGACAACAGTGGATCTCAATAATCTTGGGTACACAGACGAACCATTCGTCCTAGCCAATGATGTGGCGCAGGTTTTCTATGTGAAGGACATGTCTACCAAACCGAGAAAAATAAAAGATAAGGAAGCGAATACATCATACGATGAGCCAAAGCGCCACATAGTTCTTTCAGGGAAAAGAAACATCGTGGGAGTGGAGGACAAGATAGACATGTCTGAAGATTACGAAAAGTTTCATGAAATTCCTCCCTTCAAAGTGAAGATTGACCCAAGCATCCTGTTAAATGATGAAGATTATCCATGGTTATGGCGCAATAAGCAAGGGACACACGCGAAGAAAAAGCGAAGACTTTCTCTCTAGTGAGTTTCCGGACTTATAGCTGGAAAGTCCCACTTCGGACAAACCATAGGGAATCTTTGTATGAGCTAAGGCATTTTGGCATTTGAAACATGATGTTTGAATAATTATTTATTAAGTTATGAAGGACACCATAGCTTTAGTCCCGGTTGGTGGCACCAACCGGGATAAGCTTCTGACATCATTGCATCCTTTGTTAAGGATATGGACTCAAGATTCATAGTAAGGGTCTAGCTCCTTCACATAGGGAACATTGGTGTCGGCTTTTTTTTTTGAATCACTATGTGTGTATGCATCAAAATAAATTAGGTTAACAAAAAGTATTAGGTTAAACTAATAACTTAACAGAAAAGAAAATATAACATTATTAGGTTAAAGTATTTTATAATATTCTTCAATAGCAAAAAGAATCAACTAAAAAGCTTTTATGATACTCTAGTTATGATCAAAATAATATTAACTTAAAATTATAAAAAATTATGCAACTAAAACTTTCATAAAGTATTTTTTGTTAAAAAAATTAATAGAAAAAATAATTAAATGAAAACTAGGCATGTATGCTACTGTTTTTGAATCTGTTTAAAAGAAAACTAAAACTAAAATATACTAAAAAGGTCTAAAACTAAAAATAGGAAAAACAGATTTAGTCCCGATTGGTGCCCTAAACCCTAAAATATGAAAGAATATGAAAGTTTTGCAGGCATGATCTCTTTCATTAACACAGAAAGAATATGAAAGTTTTGCATTTTTTAGAATTTCATATATTTTATAGTGGCTCGGTGAAAATGAGGTACATACCTCCGACTTTACCTCAACGGGCACTGTAAACTTAATTTTTGTTGACATTCTTTGATAATCGTGTGTATTACACATAAGTGAGTATGTATAAAAATTAGGATGTGATTTGAAGAAGGTCAAAAACTTGACATAACATATGCAAAAAATAACATAAAAAATAAAAAAATGCCCGCCTACTACCAGCAGAATTCACACACCACAGCCTGCATACGACTAGAAACCCAACTATATATGGGCCAGGATGCAAGCCCGTGGGGCACGTATATCTGCTGTCAGTAGGCCCCATGGGGCAGAGAGGGACAAGGTTAGGCAATGTACTACCTGCATTAGAGAGGAACTTGGGAGGGATATCTTAGCCGGGTATATAAACCGGTGCGATCTCCTCTCGCTTGGCGAGGTGGGACTAAACTCCCACCACCCCTCGGTTGTGCGGGGCGGGGCCGATGTCACCAACGCTTTAGTCCCGGTTGGTGGCTCCAACCAGGACTAAAGGCCCCCCTTTAGTCCCGGTCTGAGCCACCAACCGGGACTAAAGGCCTTGGTTTGGCGCCCTTTGGGCTAGTGAAATTTACCTTTGGTCCCGGTTGGTGGCTCGGACCGGGACTAAAGGGGGGCCTTTAGTCCCGGTTGGAGCCACTAACCGGGACTA
This sequence comes from Thinopyrum obtusiflorum, assembly GCA_036873465.1. Taxonomy (NCBI): domain Eukaryota; kingdom Viridiplantae; phylum Streptophyta; class Magnoliopsida; order Poales; family Poaceae; genus Thinopyrum; species Thinopyrum obtusiflorum. The sequence continues at coordinate 7,972 of JAAAWM010009782.1, forward strand.
AAACTCTGTGTATATAAGCAGCACTTAGCAAATTTTCCAAGCACCATCTGCAGTTTTCGATCTCCCTCTCCCCCGACGCCGAAGACCACCTCGACGCGCCGCCAGGCTGCTGGACCTCGCCATCGCCTCCGAGCCATCCCGGAGCCCGCTCCTCGTCGCCGGACCTCCCAGCCCTCCTCATCGCCAGACCTCCTCGCCCTCCTCCCCAAGCCCGCTCCTCGTCGCCGCCCCCGACGCCGTCCCTGAGCCCTGCCCCAACGCCGTCGCCGAGCCCTGCCCAGACACCGTCCCCGAGCCCTGCCCTGACGCCGTCACCGATGCCTCCTCGCTGTGAGCACCGCCCCAACCCCTCTCTCTGAACCAAATTCAGATAACTGAATTTTTCAACAGTGAACAGTGTGCACACCACCTATATGATGAAATGACAGAGAGGTCTAGGCATTTTAGGAATTTTGAGGAATTTTTGTTGTGAGGTGTTGATGTATATAAGAGAGTTTGGCAAAGTTTCAGAATTTTAGGAGCTATAAAAATTGAGTTTGTATCAGAGAGTTTGTTTCTGGTCCAAATTTGAATTGAAGGAAATTTGAAATTTTTTAATTGTGGAACCCAAAGTCTTTGGTGAAATGGGTTGTAGGTACCGTCTAGTTGCTAGGATAATTTTGGTGGGAGCAGAAGACTTGTAGAAAATATGGTTCCTTTGTAAACCAAAGAAACCATGAACAAAATAAATTCCAACTTTGAAATTTTAGTAAATATTGTAGAAATATTTTTGTAAGGTGGAAAAGAGTTATAGCATTATTCATGTTCTCAAAGTCATTGATATTATTCATGTGTAATATTTATGCAAATGTTTTATAGCATTATTCATGATCAAAGTCATTTTTTATAGCATTATTCATGATCAAAGTCATTTCATTTGTGATATTTTTTTTAATACTTGTCAACTTGTCATGATGATTGCCATTGATCTAGGGGTCATTTGAATTAGTTCAGTAACTATGTTTTATTTTCACGTCAAGTCACGTAACCTAGGCGTCGAAGTCAATCATTCTCTATTCCTAACAGATAGCGGTTTCACTACGATGGAAGAAGAGAACCATTCACAACATAATGCCTTTCGAGTTCTTCACCATCCTACTCTCAAATTAGGGAGCAGGATGATGAAGAACTTGAAAGCCATTATGTTCTGAATGGATGTCTCTTCTTCCATCAGAGCAAACCCCTGGGTGACAGGAATGCAGAATGTTTGACTGAGTGCATTAGACACGCCGGATGGCCTGATATGCAATTTGCACTTCCAATTCTTGTTCTTCTTCGGCAGTTGGAGTGTGATCCTTGTATCTTCACATGTGAAGATACAAGTATCACACTCCAGCTACCTCAGAAGAACAAAAATTGTAAGTTTTGGTATTCGCATATCAGGACATCCGATGTGTCTAGTCACGTAACCTAGGCATCTCCCGTTCGGAAGGGTTACATCGATAAAATTAGCACTATTATTATGTGTAATACTATTGACATTTAATTCACCGGTCTTACCTCAGTGAACTGAAGGGACATTATTTATTCGGTAGGCGGCATAGGTCAATGGGGTAGAATGGATAGTTCGATCTCCTGCATAGCGATTGTTTGTAACTCTCTCGGGAATTCAAATTGAAGAACAAAATTTGTGCAAAGTATCCTCTCCCGAAAGTATCCTCTGTTTTCTGCCACCCTAAACCCTATATTGGATAATTGATCTTCATATAAATGAAGCATAAAAGTTTAGCAATCACTTAGAAATTTTCATGTTGTTCATTGACTTCGACATGAGGGGGAGGGGTCCTGGACGATCATCTGAAACTGACTGTTATAAAACTTGTCAACTTTGCATGATGTTTGCCACTAATCCATTGCTCATATGCATATGATTCCAGCTTCTTGTGATTAGGTCTATTAATTTGCAGAAACTATGGACATAGACTTAGAAAAAGAAGAGTTGTTGGGGGAATATAATCCGCGACGGATCAGGTGATGATATCACCTTGTCATTTCTCAATGACACCGATGATGAGGGAAGAGAGGATGATGGATCCGATGATGGAATGGAGGAGGGAGGAGATGACGGCTCCGGTGATCGAATGGAGGAGGGAGGAGATCACGGCTCCGCCGGTGTTGGAGCCTTAGCTGTTTTAAAGTCCGGCGAGGTATATATATATTAATTAAGCCTCTACTCACTAGATGCATTAATTGTTTTGTATGTATATATAGTAACGCTTCTTTCTTCTTTTAGCCCTCCGGATCGAGCCACACTTCTGTAAGGATATGAGGCCCGAAGAAAAGGTTGGGCGAGACTGAAAGGTTCATGATCGAAGAAGTCGCTCCAGATGGCCAACCGATTGCTCCCAAGCAGACCAAAGACAAATTTATACATTAGTACAGAGTTGTTACGGACAGCATCCCGATCAGCATCCAAGAATGGAATAAGAAGAAGGACGTTGAAGTATCTTATGTCGACGATAGACAGAAAGATGAGCTTTGGAACTCGCTGATGACAAATTTCAGCCTACCTTGAGAGGAGGATCCGAATAACCCAGTTATACAGCGAAAAGTCAAGGCGTTTGCTCTTAAAAAGATGGCAGAACTATTCAAGAACTGGAAGAAAGTATTGAACAAAAAGTTTGTCGAGAAAGACGAGACTCCAGAATTCACCGGTCAATATGCGAAGATAAAAGATCAATGGCCCGCATTTGTGGCGTACAAGAAATCAGAGAAAGCTAAGCAAAGGTCACAGACAAATAAGATAAATGCTGCAAATAAGAAGTATCACCATGTTACGAGGTCAGGTGGCTACATTGTTGCCCGGCCTATGTGGGACAAAGCTGAGAATGACCTGCTTGCTAAAGGGGTCCAACCAACGACATTGAACTGGCCCGATCGGGCAAGGACTTGGTTCTTCGGGCATGGGAGAACTTTGCACCCAGAAACAGGGAAGTGTGGTTTCATGAAAGCTCAACTTGTGACACACGTAAAAGAGATTTAGGAAGCAATCCAGGAAGTGCTGGAAGGGAGGTTCCATCCCGACAGAGAGAAGGATGAGCTGTCAATGGCCCTCGGGAATGCTGAACACCCTGGACGAACTAGACGCACATCAAGCTCCATTGCATGGAAGTATGGGTTTTCGAACATCATTGGTTATAGAAGCCGAGGGAGAAAGAAGAAAGAGGAAGCAGACCGGATGCAGAAGATGGAAGAAAGATTATCGCTGCATGAGAAGAAACTAGAGGCATATACCAGTCAGCGAGCTTCTCAGCAGCATGAAGATCCTTCATTCGATACTGCCCACGAAGCTACCCCACCATCTCAGCGGAAAAGCAGCGTGGCTTCCACCACCGAGCTCGTTCAGCCTGATATCAGGGCTCCTCGCTACCCCGTGGATGGTATCATAGAGAGGGAACATTGTGAGCTAATTGTGAAATGCCATAACCTAACCTTGAAGGTGGCGATCGGCTATGTCTTACCTCCTTGACCTGATGGAACTTTCAATGTCGCTCTGCTTCCAAATGGCTTTGGTGTTGTCGAGGTGGATGAAGTTATGAACGGATTTGAGGGGCTGGAGCTTGAATACCCTACAGGTGAAGGGGAGATTCATCTAGAAAATGCCTTAAGGACTACCTGTCTATGGATAAAGGAAAACATCATGATTCCAAACTGGATGCCGCCTTAGCAGACTCAGCCGGAGGAGGCCCCTCAGCAGACTCTATCTCCGCTGCCTCATTCATCTCCGGCGCGTCAGCTGTCTCCGCCGCCTCAGCGGACTCCGGCGGAGGAGGCCCCTCAGCAGAATCCTCCTCCGCCTCAGCTGTCTTCGCCTCCTTCGCCGCGTCAGTGGACTCCGCCTCCTCTGCCGCATCAGTGGACTCTGCCTCCTCCGCCGTGTCAGCTAACTCCGCCGCCTCAGCAACGGCGAAAGAGAGCCGTCGCCGCTACGACGGCTAGCAGTACAACAGGGAAGAAATTCAGAGCTGGTCCAAGCCTCAAGGCTCCTCTCAAGTTACCCTACAACATGACTGTCGAGGAAAACAGTGCCATCGTGGCTGACGAGGTGAAATGCCAGTTTGCATGTCCACCTCCAAAGGAGAAAGTAGATCTGGTAAAAGTGAAGTGCTGTCTGGATGCCCTTAGGCGACCACCACCGCCTCCACCGCAATCAAACTATGACCGTTGTATTGAAAAGACATTTGAGCAAGCGAAGCGGTCAGGAAGCTTAAGTAGCAGTGGTGCAAGAAGTGGGAAAACAATTCCCCAGCTCGGCGAACAGGAAAAGCAACTGTGCCCCCCGCTCAAGGTGTTTACCGATATCGCTAATGATCCGGAGATAGCGGCCGGTGGTCTTGCTGTCACACTTGCTGATTACTTAAGCAATGATGTATAGTTTGAAATGGCTGAGGTAGTAACCTTTAGATACGAGCACGGGAAGCCTCTCGTCAAACCTGAGCAGCTCCCGCATCTATCAACGATGATGCGAAGATTGCATGACTGGTACTTGAAAACCTGCAAGCAGGATGGGACAGATAGTATGTTGCTGGGAATTAAGGATGAGCACGACTTCATTGGAGTCGACAAAACTCTCATGACTTGCTATTCTCTGTAAGTATTATTTCTGTAATTAAGTCTCTAGCTCAGCTCGTTCATTGCATGTATAATTATTCTCACTATATTATGCAGATTGAAGATCGTCGAATGCAAAAAAGACAAATCTATGACATTGGGTTCCTTAACCCAAATACCGTAAATGAATATACGGTACAAAATAGACCCGATGATATGGAGAAGAACTTGCTAAACGCGTTACTTCGACAACAAAACAGAAGGGAAATACTCTTTCCTTACAACTTCAAGTGAGTGTTACTGTCTTGTGCATATATATTCTGTTTCGCTTACTCGAGGTTAAGTGTAATTGATGAGTTGTGCGTGCACAGCTTCTACTTTATTCTGCTAGCCATTCAGCTTGAAGAGGGACTAGTAATTGTCTTGTGGCAGGCACCCGGGAATCATTTATGTGGATACTACGTTTGCGAGTTCATTCGCAACTCGACCTGTGAGCGGGGCGGCATACCTGCACAACAATTAGAAGTACGTAAACAATATTCACAATTTTATTTTATTACCATCAATTGTGTTGAGTTTCATTCATATATATGTATTGACCCCCTTCTTTAAATTAGACCTGGCAGAAGCGGGATCAACTCCTACCAAATGATCGCATACGAGGAATTCAAGAGGAGTTGGCGGGATTCTTTGTTGACCACGTCATACCTAAAGACGGAGAATACCATTGGGAATTGCAATGTGATTTTGGTATCGTAAGAGATGGTATATTGTATATATGCATGATCGTGTACTATATGTAGTAGCGTCGAATAGATATACGAAAACTTGTTGTTAGACCAAGCATGGAGAAAGAGAGATCACTTCTCTCTATATATGTTCACGACGATGTTGTGTAATTAATTGTTCCTTCATTGCTATATGTAGTAGCTAGCGTCGAGTTGAATGGAAAACATAAAATAAAAATGAAACCCTAAATGTAAAAGAATTAAAGAGTAAACACAAAAAGAAAAGGGTGAACACAATATGAAACCCCTACAAACCCTCCAAAACCCATAACCTCTCCTTCCAAAAAAAAAACCCAGCTGCCTTTTTGTCCTGGTTGGTGTCAAGAACCGGGACTAAAGGTCCTCCTGCATCGGCGCCCCGCAGCGGCCACGTGGAGCACCTTTAGTCCCGGTTCGTAACACGACCGGGTCTAAAAGTGAAGGGCATTAGTCCCGATCATTTAGTCCTGGTTGCAGAACTGGGACTAAAGGGCCTCTGGAACCGGGACTGATGGCCCGTTTTCTACTAGTGCTCGGGTCATGTTTTTGTTTTTCCAGATTGGGAAACTAGGTTTCCTTGAGTATTGTTGACGGCCAACTCCCATATTTGTTCTGATCATACGCCGCTGATTGTTGATTTGGGTGAGAATGTGTCCCACCATCTTCCAGATTTCACTTTGAATCTAGTTAGTTCCTTATTGAGGGTTTTGTCCATTTGGTCCACGACAAGTGGAACTCGTTGATGGTTGAGAGATCCAGATCCTTCAGGCCAATTGTTGAGTGGCATATCTGTTTTCAAACATTTGCTGAAAGGCTTAGGGGCCATTGAGTCCAAACATTTGCTTGCTGGCCAAAGGAAGACCTTAGACCTGACAGCGGACTTGTCTGGCCTGAATGCCACTGGGTGGTGACACCGCTATGACCTTTTTTTTACTGAAATTATGCAGTGGTACAACACACTCCCATAAAAGTAGAGAATTACAAACAGAACGATGGGGAGCCGATCCAGTAACCACACACCAGCACAGGATGAGGGCGCGCCGCCACCGCCATTGACACTGCACTCTCCCTGAGCTAGCATAACCTTGGTTATGCGCACGGATTATTGACAGCGGGAAGTCTCCATCCTCGGCCCAACAGAACCATCACACCAGAGAGAAGCCACACAGGCACTGCATCACCACTTGCACCGGCTTCACGAACCACGAACATGTCGAGGCGCCGTCACCAACGAGAGCAAACAAATACAGGATCCAGAAGATGCACGATGCCGAACGCGAACACACTGCTACCTCGTCACCGCCTCCGAGGAAGACGCTGAGATTGAGGAAGACTTATTCATCATGTCGTTGCCGCCATCATCGAATACGACAACACCTGAAACTCTATCCCTACCATGTACAGACCAATGTCATAGATCTGGGGCTCCCCAACGCTCCTGCCGCTGCAGCAGCCACTAGAGAGGGGAGGAGCCACGGCCTGGCCAGCGGCCAACTGAGGGAACCTCTCTGCCTCCCTTTCGCCTGTTTCAGGAACCGCTGCTGCGAAAGAAAAGGAAGTCATACACCGCTATATAACCTTGAAGCTGAGCTCGTGTCTCTCCATCATTCCGAGGAGTGTTACTGGAAAAGAAGGCGTAGCCTGACTTGGACGCTGAAGGGCGACGCCAACACAGCATACTTCCAGTCCCTGGTTTATGGTCATCGCTAGCAATTCATGATTAATATTCTATCAGTTGACAGTGTTATCACCTTGAACATTCATTCGGAGGACCGCTGCTGCCGAGAGAACATTCAATCGGAGGACCATTCCGGCCAACCGAGGGAACCACTCCGCCTCGCTTTCGCCTGTTGTGGGAACTGCTGCTGCAAAAGAAAAGGAAGTCGTCCACCGCTATATGACCTTGAAGCTGAGCTCATGTCTCTCCATCATTCGGGGGAGTGTTACTGGAAATGAAGGGGTAGCCTGACTTGGACGTAGAAGGGCGACGCCAACACATCATACTTCCAGTCCCTGGTTAATGGCCGTCGCCGGCAATTCATGATTAATATTCTATCAGTTGACAGTGTTATCACCTTGAACATTCATACCATCACCTCTCACACTTACAAGTTTTATACCTCCCTTCTCAACTTCCAGCCACCTTTGGGCCTTAGGTTTGATTCCAGTGCTTGGCCAGCCAGAGTGCATCTCTCCCAAAGACAATGAGGCCTTGATGATCCACCTATCCTATGAGGAGATGGATGAGGCCATCTGGCCATCTCCTGTTCCAATGCGGCCACGACTCTGGGCCTGTATGGCTTTTCGATCCCGTTCTTTAAGAAATTATGGTGATTGCTTATATCTCTAATTTCAAAATTATGGAGGGATTTTGTTTGGGCACTTTCGACATCAAACGACTCAACTATGTGATCCTCATGCTTATGCCTAAAGTTAAGGGTCCACCGGGTTATGCAATTGGTCTCTAATGGTCACACAGCTATAGTGGGGTTGTTGGCCCTTTTTTCAAGAAAGGAAGGGGCTCGGGAGGGTGACCCTATTTCTGCTCTTCTCTTCAATTTTGTGTCTGCTGATCTTGGTAAGATGCTTTTTTGTGCTGCCAGTTCAGGGCATATCACCAGTGTTGCCTCTGACATTTATCCTGAGGGGGCTCGCACCTCCAATACGAGGATCATTGTTTCAAGGCTTTCTCTGGACTAAAAATCAATCTCAATGATAGCGAGGCGTTTATCCTTGGTTGTACGCTTAATGAGCGTGTGTGCATCACCATTTAGCTAAACTCCTTGTGTGTTCTTCTTCTGTTACCCATCGATCTGATCTAACAACTTGGGTCCCCCTACCCGAGATCTGCCGGTTTTGACATCAACATTGGTGTTTTCATTGAGAGCTCACTATTTGATCATCAAGGGTCGATGGTTCATCTGCAACTAGATAGCAGCATTGGCTGTGCGGGCATCTTCGTCCCCGGCCAACTTTTTTCCTTCGGCAACATTGTGCTACATGCCGATCCAGCCGACCGTTTAGGCCGTGTAGAGGCCTTCGCCCATAACCAAGTCATTACGTTTGGGAGCCTGGAGTACACTGCGGATGCTTGAGGGGATCTAGTCCTTTCAAGATTCACTTCGGATCAACTTGAAAGCAATGACGCCGTTATTCCAGAGCCAGCCAACAAAGGGATCCTTGGATCCACACTCCTCTCAGAGCCAACCCCGGAGATGGATCCAGCGATCGCTACATCCGTCTCAAGTGCTAGGTCCCCAGATGCCTTCCTTGAGCCGAGCTTGTCTTCAGACCCAGTGGAACTGCTCAGATCTCCAATAAGCACTCCCGCCACCCAGGGATCAACCCCGGGCGAGTAAACGGACGGTGCCACGTCAAGTGGCCCGAGCAACCTATTTCAGATCAGCCCGTCCTACAGCCAGGTCCTGGATGCCAAAGAGCTCTCGCACGTAAAAGAGGTACTGGGTCGAATCCAAAACCTGGTGATCTCGTCCGCCGTCTATGATCAGATCGGATGCAAAGCCGATGATCGGGAATTTTTTATCCCACCCACCACCCACCTAGTCGCCTGATACGTCTCCAATGTATATATAATTTTGGATTGTTCCATGCTATTATATTATCAATTTTGGATGTTTTATATACATTTACAAGCAATTTTATATCATTTTTTGGGACTAACCTATTAACTTAGTGCCCAGTGCCAGTTGCTGTTTTTTGCCTGTTTTTGGTTTTCCAGAATATCAGTACCAAATGAAGTCCAAATAACACCAAACTTTTTGGAGTTTTTTTTCTGGATATAAGAGACACTAGAAGCTTCGGGAGAGGGCCAGAAGACAGAGGAGGTGGCCACGAGCCACCAGGGCGCGCCCCGGGGGGGTGGCGCGCCTTGGTGCCTCATGGGCCCACCTATGCTCCGTTTGACCTAATTCTACCTCTATAAATTCTCTAAAATCAGGAAACCAATAGAGGACTCCATGAAATACTTTTTCTGCCACTGCAAGCTTCTGTTCTCGAGAGATCCCATTTGGAGGCATTTTCCCGTACTCCGCCGGAGGGGGAATCAATCACGGAGGGGCTCTACATCATCCTTGCTGCCCTTCCTATGATGCGTGAGTAGTTTACCACAGACCTTCGAGTCCATAGTTAGTAGCTAGATGAATTCTTCTCTCTTTTTTTATCTTCAATACAATGTTCTCCTCGATGTTCTCGTAGTTCTATCTGATATAATCACCTTTTGCGGTGTGTTTGTTGGGATCCGATGAATTGTGAGTTTATGATCAGATTATCCATGAATATTATTTGAGTTTTCTCTGAACTCTTTTATGCATGATTATTATAGCTTCGTATTTCTCTCCGATCTATTGATTTGGTTTGGCCAACTAGATTGATTTATCTTGCAATGGGAGAGGTGCTTTGTAATGGGTTTGATCTTGCGGTGCTCAATCCCAGTGATAGAAAGGGACATGACATGTATGTATCATTTCTATTAAGGGTAAAAAGATGGGGTTTATTCATGCCTGAGTTTACTTTGTCAACTTCATGTCATCTTGCTTAAGGCATTACTCCGTCCTTTATGAACCTCTAGATGCATGCTGCATAGCGGTCGATGTGTGGAGTAATAGTAGTAGATGCAGGCAGAAGTCTGTCTACTTGTCTCGGATGTGATGCCTATATACATGATCATTGCCTTGGATATCGTCATGATTATTTGCTTTTCTATCAATTGCCCAACAGTAATTTGTTTACCCACCGTATGCTATTTTCAAGAGAGAAGCCTCTAGTGAAAACTATGGCTCCCGGATCTACCTTTATCATTTACTAAAACCCTAAAATAACTTGCTGCAATTTTATTTTATATTTTTGTTTGATATATCTATCTATCATATAACAATTTAATCTTGCAATTGACCACCAAGGGATTGACAACCCTTTGTTCGCGTTGGGTGCGAGGATTTGTTGTTTTGTGTGAGGTGCTGCTAACGAGTTGTTGTGTGATTCTCCTACTGGATTGATAACCTTGGTTTCATAACTGAGGGAAATACTTATCTCTATTGTACTGCATCATACCCTCCTCTTTGGGGAAATACCAACGCGGTCTACAAGTAGCAGGATGAATTGCTACCGCCGTTGCCGTGGAGACATCATCAAAATCTATCAAGTACCTTCGCACAAACTATCATCCACTTGCATTTATTTTATTTCCCTTTTTATTTGCATTTGCCTCTCATTTTCATCTCCCCCACTTTTATTTTTTTTTACAAAAACACAAAAATATTTTATTTGCTTGCTTGCTTTTATTGCCATGTCAACACACAAGAACAGAAAGTAAAACAAAAATTTAAGATCACTATGGATCCTCATCCACTTGCTAATCTTTTTAAAAGATCCAATTATAATGAACCAATTGCTAGTGATTTGAGTGCTCTTGATTTTCTCTATGAAGTTTTGCTTGAAAATCATGAATCTGAAAATTGTGATGAAGTGTTAGAAGAAGAAATTTATAAAGTGATTCATGATAGCTCCTTGATTGAAAAGCATGATTGCAATGATGTTACTATAAATTCTATTAATGTGAATTGTTCTAATAATATGCAAAATTACAAGCTTGGGGATGATAATTTTGTTATGTCCACTACTTATTGCAATGATCATTATTGGGGTGATAATGCTTCTTATGATCTTGAAAATTTATTTAAGCCTCATGATGAATATGTTATTGATAATAATGTTTGCAATACTATTAAAAGTGGGTTTGGAAGAGCTTCAACTTTAGGTAATAATGATCCCACTACTTTGGAGAATTATCAATCTTATGATTTTTTTGATAAAACTGGGTTTGGAGAGGTCATGACTTTAGTTGATGTTAATCCCACTATCTTGGAAGATTATAAAGCTTTTATGCATGTGGATCATGAAGGTAAAATTGTATATGATAGCTATATTGTTGAATTTGATTATGATCCTACATGTAATTATTACGAGAGAGGAAAATATGGTTGTAAAAACTTTCATGTCACTAAATTACCTCTCTTTGTGCTAAAATTATTAATGCTCCATTCTTCCTATTTACATATGCTAGATATTGCTTGTCTGGATAATTTTTGTTCCTATAAAATGCCTATGCATAGGAAGTATATTAGACTTAAATGTGTTTTTCACATGTTACATGATGCTGTCTTTATGTTTCAATTATTATCTTTCATGAGAGCATCATTTAAATCTCAATCCTATCTTAATGGCTATAAAGACAAATCTTGTTGGGAGACAACCCAATTAACTTTTTACTTCTGTTCTTGTGTGTTTACACAATTATTCTACTATTGTGATTGTGTTCTTATGTTTTAATTAGTGTTTGTGCCCAGTAAAGCCTTTGGGATGATTTGGGTGATAGTTGATTTGATTATGTGTAAAAACAGAAACTTTTACGTTCAGTCCAGAAAATTCTAAAAATCACTGGCACAACAAACAATTCTGAATTTTTCACACATGATTGATATAAAAATTGCCCACATTGTCCTAATTTTTCAGAATTTTTGGAGTTACAGAAATATGGTTAATGCTCAGATTGCTATAGATTGTTCTGTTTTTGACAGATTATGTTTGATGCATTGTTTTGCTTGTTTACATGGAACTATGGATTGTATCAGGGGGTATAAGCCATGGAGAAGTTAGAATACAGTAGGTATAATGCAAAAATAAAATATGAATGGATTTGCAATAGTACCTAAAGTAGTGATTTGCTTTAATATACTAACGAATCTCACGAAGGTTTTGTTGAGTTTTGTGTGATTGAAGTTTTCAAGTTTTGGGTGAAATCACAATGGATGAAGGAATAAGGAGTGGCAAGAGCCTAAGCTTGGGGATTCCCAAGGCACCCGAAGGTAATATTCAAGGAAGACTCAAGCAACTAAGCTTGGGGATGCCCCAGTGAGGTAGTCCCAGACTAGGGGGTCCTCGGACTGCCGGCCTATCCCTTATGGGCCAGACAGTTGGGCCGCATTACAGCAGCTGGAAGTCCGAGCTATGAAGTGACCTCGTGTTCGGAAAGGAGATCTTTGGTGCCCTGGCGTGTCCTCCAAGTCAAGATTAGAAGAGTCGGCATGATTATTCCTTCCTGGTAACCGACCATTTGTAACCCTACTACCCCTGGTGTCTATATAAACCAGAGGGTTTTAGGTCGTAGAGGCTAGAAGAAGAACCACCATCCTACTCTCCTAGGGTTTAGTTCATCTGATCTCATGGTAGATTGACTCTGTAACCATCCTATACACTTCAATATAATCAAGCAGGACGTAGGGTTTTACCTCTTCGAGAGGGCCCGAACCTGGGTAAACATCATGTCCTTCGTCCCTTGTTCCCCAATGATCCAAGATCCACAGCTCGGGACCCTCTACTCGAGATCTGCCGGTTTTGACACCGACATTGGTGCTTTCATTGAGAGTTCCACTGTGAGATCACCAAAGGATAGATGGCTCGCCTGATCATCGGAGACGGCATTAGATCTGGGGACACTTTTGTTCCCGGCCAACTCTTCGCGTTCGGCGGCGTCGTCTTGCACGCCAATTCGACCGGTCATCTAGACCAGGTCGACAGCTTTGCCCCTGAGCACTGGATCAGATTCGGTAACTTAGAATACATCGCCGATGCTCAGGGTGATCTGACCCTCACCGGGTTCTCAGCCTTGCCTGAAGCACCCGAAAACCCTGAAGTCTTGACTTCGGGATTCATCTCCAACCCGACCGCTGGATCGGCTCTTACCTTGGATCCAGCTTTGAGCCTGGATGCTACTTCCGTGTCCGAAGATCGGGAGTCAATTCCTACCGGATTCGCCTCTCTCACCCTCGATCCAGCTTCGAGCTTGGACATAAGTTCGGCGCCCGAACACCAGGAGTCAACCATGGCTGGACTCACTCCTCACACGGTCGAGCCTGGGGCGCCGCCCGTACTGTGGGTCAGCACCAAATATTTGGAGAGTATGGACCGAGCAGATGTCTCATCATTGAATGATCTAATGGACCAGATCCGGGCAGTAGGACTCTCCAACAGTGGATCCTCGGTCTATGACCGGATTGGGCTTAAACCCGATGACAGGGAAATTCACGCCCCGCCTGTCTCACACCTTGTGGCCACCATCATGGATCTGACCGAAGGCCCGCAGTCACCAAAGCTAAAGACAAGTTATGTCCGGATCCCCGATCATCTCGCCCAGGCTTCTAGCTTGGAGTCCGATGTTCGTCTCGAGGAGAACCCGGAACCAAGGCTCGACTTGAAGCATGACCTTGAGTTTGCACAACTATATTCGGTCGATAGGCCCGAACCCAGCGCGCCAGACACCGCGTTGGCACGGGGCGCCGCCGCCAAAGGTCCGGATGCACCTATTGTGACACAGGGTGTTTTCCCGCCCACCCCCCACGCCAAATACTCTCCAAGCAACTCTGGGAGCCTGACATATGGGATTTAATGTACATAATGTAGCAGCCCGGAGAAACGGTCCACCACTTTTGGGCCAGATTCCTCCTGATCAAAAATAGGATGACGGACTGCTCTGATAAAGAAATCATAGCAACCTTTCAGCATAATTGCCTAGACGCAGGGATCTCGAATGCCCTCGCCTGTCGCCACGTTCAAAACTTCACCGAACTATCAGATCTGGTATGCAAATATTGCGCCATGGAAAGCACTTGGAGGGTGAACTAGATGCATGTGGCGTCAATCCATATCGAAGAACATAGAAAAGCTCGGGCAAAACGCGTATATCCTCGACAGTCGGCTGAATACGAGCCCGCCGAGAAAAGGAATAGGCCCCTCGCCGGATCCAGAATAGTCCTCGACGAGCTTCTGGATAATCCATGTCCCATACACTCGGTCATGTTGAACACATATCCAACACATAGCCTTCGATCCTGCTGGGTGGTTAGGCAGGTAGCAAAAAGTGGGGAAGCTATCCTCGGAGTCACACCCCCCAGTAGACAATCGGCAACTCCGCCGAACAGCCACACTGAGGTCCTGACCATCTATGAGACATTCTCCTCAAATAACCGGAGGAAAAGATCCCTTCGAGAGCTCGGTCAAGTCCACCAGGTGATAGTAGCAAATTCCTGGACCGATACAGCAATAACCTTCAACACGGAAGACAAGCCAAGGGCCCGCCCCGTCCGAGCACCTGCCACACTAGTGCTCGACCCCAAAGTGGATGGCTTTAGATTAACTAAGGTACTATGGATGGAGGCAGCGGCTTAAACCTCATTTATGAGGACACTCTTGGGAAAATGCAATTCGACAGATCCCGCATTGAACCAAGCAACACTACCTTTCGAGGCATTATTCCCGGCAGAGAAGCATGCTGCTCCGGATGAATCACTCTTGACGTAGTATTCGGTACTCCCGAGAACTACAGATCTGAAGAACTACTCTTTCACATCGTGCCCTTTCACAGCGGATACCACACCTTATTGGGGCGCGATGCATTCGCAAGGTTTCAGGCTATTCCACATTACGGGTACATGAAACTTAAAATTCCAGGGCCCAACGGTGTGATCACAATTGCAAGTGATCCGGATAAAGCTCTTCGAGCCGAAAATAAAACAACATCGCTCGCCCTCGAGGCCCTATCCGAAGCTCTCACAGCCGAGGAACTAGCGACACTCCACTGAACGATGGATAGGGATGATGTGGTCCTCAGTAAAAGGCCAAAAGCCACATCCTTCAAACCAGTAGACGAAATCATCAAATTCCAAGTACACCCGACGGATCCCAACAAGACAGCGTCCATCGGAGCCCTGCTAGACCCCGAGGTTGATGTGGCATTACACGCATTCCTGCACGAGGACTAGGACATATTCGCCTGGCACCCTTCAGATATGCCAGGTATTCCACGAAGACTAGCGGAGCATAGCCTTAACATAATTAAAGGCTTTAAGCCAGTCAAGCAGACGCTGCGCCGATTCTCCGAACCAAAGCGTCAAGCTATGGGTGAAGAATTAGCAAAACTACTCGAAGCTGGATTCATCCGAGAAATCAAACACCCGGAGTGGTTAGCAAACCTGGTCATGGTACCTAAGAAGGACAAATCTTGGCAGCTGTGTGTCAATTTCAAGGACCTAAATAAAGCCTGCCCCAAAGATCCCTTCCCATTACCTCGCATAGACCAGATCATAGACACCACTGCCGGACACGACTCGCTGTGCTTCCTTGACGCCTACTCCGGATACCATCAAATCAAAATGAAGGAATCTGACCAAGCCACAATAGCATTCATCACACCCTACGGGCCGTTCTGCTTTAACACAATGTCCTTCGGGTTGAAAAATGCAGGCGCCACATACCAGCGCATGATTCAAACATGCTTGGAAAGCTAGATCGGTAAAACAGTCGAAGCGTATGTGGACGACGTGGTCATTAAGACCAAACACATCAGCCAGTTGGTAGACGACCTCCGTCAAACCTTCGACAATCTGCGAGCTTACGATATATGGCTCAATCCGGATAAATGTGTTTTCGGAGTTCCCGCTGGAAAGCTGCTCGGATTCATTGTTTCCCACTACGGAATTGAGGTCAATCCGGCCAAAATCCGAGCGTTATCCCAGCTAGCAATCCCTACGGAGCTGAAACACGTCCAAAAACTGGCGGGATGTGTTGTGGCCTTGAGCCGCTTTATCTCCCTCCTCGGGGAAAAAGCACTGCCGCTTTACAGGTTGCTCAAACGGACCAAGAACTTCGAGTGGACCGAAGAAGCAACTACCGCACTAGAAGAAATAAAAACACTCTTGGCTGGCAATCCAGTACTAGCCGTGCCTGGAGTCGGCGAACCCATGATCTTGTACATGTCGGCCACGAATCCAGTGGTGAGCGCGGTTCTCGTGGTAGAGCGAGAAACAAAGGGCCACAAGTTCCGAGTGCAGAAGCCAGTCTATTATGTATCCGAGGTACTCACACCGTGCAAATCTCGGTACCCGCATTACCAAAAGATAGCCTACATGGTCTTCATGGCATCCCGAAAGCTCTGACACTACTTTCAAGAGTGTTCGTTAACAGTGGCATCCGAAGTACCACTGAACGACATCATCAACAACAGAGACGCCACGGGCCGTATTGCCAAATGGGCCATAGAGCTCCTTCCTTTCAAAATTGTGTATAAACCATGCCGAGCTATTCAATCTCAGGTGTTAGCCAATTTTCTCGCCGAATGGACAGAAGCCGAACTCCCCAGGGAATATAGCGCGTACGCACATTGGACAATGTACTTCGACGGCTCCAAAATGCTTGCCGGACTGGGGACCAGAGTTATCCTTACATCCCCCACCGGTGACAACATTCGGTATGTACTACAAATCATGTACATGGATTCCAATAATGTAGCTGAATACGAGGCCCTGTTACACGGGCTTCGGATGGCGGCATCAATGGGTGTACAACGGCTTGAGGTACGAGGAGACTCCAACCTCGCCATTTCCCAAGTCAACTGCGAATTCAGCGCCAAAGACCCAAAGATGGCGGCATATTGAAATGCCGTCCTAAAAATATCCACCCGATTCGAAGGGCTATAGTTTCACCATGTCTCCAGAGACAGCAATCAAGCTGCGGACGTCCTCGCCTGCATGGGCACCAAACGCAACCCAGTCCCTAAGAACACCTTTGTGGAACGGCTCTTTAAGCCATCCATGGTGTGGCAGGACGGGAGCAAGGACGGGGGTGCCACCAGCCCAGAGCAGATTGTCCCTCCTGACATCGAGCCAGACAAAGAAATTGTCGGGGGCTCGGTCATCGAAGAAACACCTTCGGCTCATGAGGTTATGGCTGTTATCGCACCATGGACCGAGCCCTTTCTTGCCTATCTTCTCAGACATGAGCTCCCTGATGACCAGACCGAGGCACGATGCATAGTTCGGCGTTCTAAGGCATATAAGGTCCATGAGGGCGAACTATACAAGAAAAGCACTACCGGAGTCCTCCAGAGATGCATATCTGAAGAAGAGGGGCAGCAACTGTTGGCCGAGATACATGCCGGCATGGGCGGCCACCACGCGGCAGCTCGGGCCTTGGTAAGCAAGGCCTTTCGAGCAGGGTTCTTCTGGCCCACCGCTCGGGCAGACGCTCATACACTAGTCCAACATTGTGTGGGATGCCAGTTTTCACAAATCAGAGCCACATGCCCCCCACGGCTCTCCGGACAATACCGATCACCTGGCCTTTTGTGGTCTGGGGGCTGGACATGGTCAGACCACTTAAAGGGGGGGACTAAGAACAAGAAATACTTACTGGTCATGGTTGACAAATTCACTAAATGGATTGAGGCGAAACCAGTAACTTCTGCTAAGTCTGGACCTGTCATCGACTTTATATCCAGTGTGGTCCACCGTTACGGTGTCCCCCACAAAATAATAACAGACAACGGGTCCAACTTCATAGCTCAGGAGGTGAAGGACTGGTGCGCTAACATGGGCATTAAGCTAGATTATGCTTCGGTATATCACCCACAGACCAATGGACAGGTCGAACGGGCCAACGGACTAATCATGAGCGGCATCAAGCCTCGCCTGTTTCGTTCCTTGAAAGAATCCGATTGCCATTGGGTGGAGGAGCTTGACTCCGTCTTATGGGGACTACGCACCAGCCCTAACCGGTCAACGGGATACACTCCTTTCTTCATGGTGTACGGCACAGAAGCAGTCCTACCATGCGACCTCATCCATGATTCCCCCAGAGTGCGCATGTAGGTAGAAAAGGAAGCCGAGTTAGATCGGCAGGACGACCTGGACGCCCTGGAAGGAGAGTGCAACATAGCCCTGGCGCTACCAGAGCAGAGAGGTTCGGGCGAAGACGTACAACGTGGGCGAACTCGTCCTACGCCTCCTCGAGAAGCAGAAGAACAAGCTCTCACCCAAGTGGGAGGGTCCCTTCATCATCGATGAAGTACTGGCAGGAGGAGCATATCATCTTTGCAACTCGGCGAATAATCACCTCGAACCGAACCCATGGAACGCAGCTTGGCTTCGGTGATTCTACGGATAGTCCGGCGTCGCCACTCCACATAAGCTTTTCCTTCATTATAGCTTTTCCTTTTTCTTTTTTACATTTACGGATGATTCGCACCTCCCAGGCTGTGTTCGGCTAAACCAAACTATGTTAAGATTTTTAGGTATGCATCTTCAAATGTAGTACTCGGATCTACATGGGGGCTCCCTTAACGAGGCCGTTAAATATACTTTTTGTGCACCTATTCGACTTTGTCATGTTTGCACCCTTCTCATCTCATCTTTAAGCCATTATATGCACCACTTTGACTTAAGTGTTTGACAAGCTGGGTTGCCTCGCTCCTATGCTTACCCCCTACATTCCCGATTGTTTGGCTAGGGGGTAAAGGGAGCACCTCTGTGATTGTTACGACCGGGTCAGCCGTGTACATACCTCAGACGGGTGAAGCCAAATGCTAGCACTCTTAAGAAAATAACCGGTCGGCAACGAGGGAAGTGAAAATATTCTGGTATTCACCATCCAAACACTTCCGTCCTTGGCCTGATGTTGTTGATACCTGCGATTTACAGGTATTCGGCTAACATGCTCATGGTGAACATGACGCCCCGAAGAAAGGAACCCTTTGAGGAACTATTTTTTTTAGAAGATGTTTCTTACGTTAAAAAGTAATATAACATAACTCCCCGCACACGTTTTGTCTGTTTGCACCAAATGGCCAGATTGCCTGGTTACCCGAAGTGATTTCCTGATTACCTCAGGTCACATAGTACGGAACACTCCCCAGCCATTGGCCGAGGAGGTGGAAGCCAATGGCTGGTTAAGACAACGTTTACAGTTCGGGCGGAGAAGGTTTGATGTAAAGTACATAGATACATAGAATGAAACACCCTATTCCTTGTCCAGATTGTCTATTATGCTATCAAGGGCACAATCCTCCTGGGAGTATCGAGCAGCAGTCATCACCTTATCATATACCAGGCGGAGAGGTATTTCTTGCCCATCCGGTTCTGCTGGTCCAACACGAGCCATATGCTCCGGGTCGAGTTTGGTAAAATAGGTTTTTACCATGGCCCATGCCTCCCGCGCTCCTTCTCGGCAAGCTGATATCTTCCATATCTCAAAGCGACGCCGAGCTCCTTTGAACAGGTTGGCCAGCTCGGCCATCCCTTCAGGAGGCGTCTCGATCGGCCATAGCGCCTTGACCATGCTCTTCATAGC
Organism: Thinopyrum obtusiflorum; assembly: GCA_036873465.1. Taxonomy (NCBI): domain Eukaryota; kingdom Viridiplantae; phylum Streptophyta; class Magnoliopsida; order Poales; family Poaceae; genus Thinopyrum; species Thinopyrum obtusiflorum. Next base: position 27,525 of record JAAAWM010009782.1, read on the forward strand.
TTTCCTAGCTCGCTCGTGCACCCTGGACAGCTCCTTCAACAAGTCCCCTCCGAATGAGTTCACCTCCTCTTCGGGACGCTCGGTCAGGAGACCTAGCAAGAGGCGTGGCACAACTTTTAACACTCATGTGATGTCCATGCTACACACGAAGACAAGTTGCAATATCACTTACCGAACATGCCACCTTTCAACCTCTAATTCACCTCAAGAGCCCGGGCCAATTGAGTTTTTAGATTCTCAATCTCCTCTGCCTGCTGCTGCTTTTCTGCCTCGAGTTTCTTCCTTTCTTCATGACTTTGGGTCAATACTCGGTGGCCAGGTGCTTCCTGCGACTCGGCATACCTTTGGGATTCTTTTGCCTCGTCTAGGTCCTTTTTCAGTTGATTTATGGACTCAGCTGCTATAAGGGAAACCTGCGTTAGACATGGTACCCTGGATAGTTCATACATATTCAACATCTTTAATTACTCACCATGTGATTCCCTGGTAAATTTTTTGACCTCCTCCAGTTCGGCCTTCGCAGCAGCCAACTGTGTTCGGTCAAGCTCCAGGTCTTCGGACAATTTTTTGTTCTGGTCTTTCAAGGCCTGCATTATATCACACATACTCTCAGATCCTTAACTCGGCCGTCCCGCCCAAATTAAGGCTCGGGGGCTACTGGGTTAGGATTCGTGTTCGGTTTTAAAACCAATCTCTTACCTACATATT
>JAAAWM010009783.1:0-28248 GCA_036873465.1 Thinopyrum obtusiflorum
CCAACCACCTTACCCTTTGAGTTATCACCAAAAGTGACATACTTCCGAGGGCCATCGTTTTCAGCAAGCTCACGAAACATATCCTTATCTCTGGTCATATGATCAGTACATCTACTATCAAGGACCCATTCCTTTCCTCCAGCCATGTAGCCGCGAAGATTAGCCATAAGACCAAAGTGTCTCATAGACTCATCGAGATCAAACTCACTATCATCATCCTCATCATAGTATCCATGTTCAACATCATCTTGTAATTGATAATTTCCTAGAGAAGGTGATCCATTAGAAGTATGACCGTAACAGTGTTCATCTCTATGGATTCTAATGACTTCGGAAATGATATTGCTAATAATTCCAACATCTCCTTTGGCACGCATGAGATCACGAAGCTCAAACAGGCAACCATCAAACTTAGGATCACTAGTACTCATCCTATTCAAGGCAAGAGATTTATGGAGAATCTCATCTAGATTTTTCAAGGAATAATTTGGGAATCGTTCCTCTAGAAATCTCCATATGGTGTCAGCACAATCAAGAGCAAGTAAGCTAGCAATCAAATTTTTGGGCAATCCTCTAACAATAAGATTGATAGTTCTAAGATTGTGAATCATGTCAACATCCTCATCGGGAGTGGGATGCAAAGGATCACGAGGGGGAATGCAAGGACTAGACTCCGTTCCGTTGTCGCTGCGAACCTTCTTGATCTTCACTTCAAATTGATTTTGGGCCTTCCTAGCGAAGTTCTTGAAGATCTTTTGGACCTGCGATTTATCATCAAGAAAGAACACCCACGTAAATCTTGAAAAATCATCGACTATCGCTAGACCAAATGAGTTACTACCGAGACTTTTGTAGGCATTGGGATCAAAAAGATCCATATGAAGTAGCTCGAGTGGTCTTCTCGTGGTCATGATGTTCTTCACGGGGTGACTTCCTCCTACTTGTTTTCCTTCTTGACAAGCACTGCACAATCTATCCTTGTCAAATGTAACATCTTTTACTCCAAGGATATGATCACCTTTAATAAGCTTATCAAGATTTCGCATGCCCACATGACCTAACCTTCTATGCCACAACCAACCTTTTGAAGATTTTGCAATTAAACAAGTTCTAGGTTGAGCCTTTTTAGTGAAGTCAACAATGTAAAGATCACCTCTATGTATACCGGTAAAGACCATTTTATGATTATCTCTACGAAACACTTGGCAATCTGGGGGGGGGGGGGGGGGGGGGGGGGGGGGGGGGGGGGGGGGGGGGGGGGGGGGGGGGGGGGGGGGGGGGGGGGGGGGGGGGGGGGGGGGGGGGGGGGGGGGGGGGGGGGGGGGGGGGGGGGGGGGGGGGGGGGGGGGGGGGGGGGGGGGGGGGGGGGGGGGGGGGGGGGGGGGGGGGGGGGGGGGGGGGGGGGGGGGGGGGGGGGGGGGGGGGGGGGGGGGGGGGGGGGGGGGGGGGGGGGGGGGGGGGGGGGGGGGGGGGGGGGGGGGGGGGGGGGGGGGGGGGGGGGGGGGGGGGGGGGGGGGGGGGGGGGGGGGGGGGGGGGGGGGGGGGGGGGGGGGGGGGGGGGGGGGGGGGGGGGGGGGGGGGGGGGGGGGGGGGGGGGGGGGGGGGGGGGGGGGGGGGGGGGGGGGGGGGGGGGGGGGGGGGGGGGGGGGGGGGGGGGGGGGGGGGGGGGGGGGGGGGGGGGGGGGGGGGGGGGGGGGGGGGGGGGGGGGGGGGGGGGGGGGGGGGGGGGGGGGGGGGGGGGGGGGGGGGGGGGGGGGGGGGGGGGGGGGGGGGGGGGGGGGGGGGGGGGGGGGGGGGGGGGGGGGGGGGGGGGGGGGGGGGGGGGGGGGGGGGGGGGGGGGGGGGGGGGGGGGGGGGGGGGGGGGGGGGGGGGGGGGGGGGGGGGGGGGGGGGGGGGGGGGGGGGGGGGGGGGGGGGGGGGGGGGGGGGGGGGGGGGGGGGGGGGGGGGGGGGGGGGGGGGGGGGGGGGGGGGGGGGGGGGGGGGGGGGGGGGGGGGGGGGGGGGGGGGGGGGGGGGGGGGGGGGGGGGGGGGGGGGGGGGGGGGGGGGGGGGGGGGGGGGGGGGGGGGGGGGGGGGGGGGGGGGGGGGGGGGGGGGGGGGGGGGGGGGGGGGGGGGGGGGGGGGGGGGGGGGGGGGGGGGGGGGGGGGGGGGGGGGGGGGGGGGGGGGGGGGGGGGGGGGGGGGGGGGGGGGGGGGGGGGGGGGGGGGGGGGGGGGGGGGGGGGGGGGGGGGGGGGGGGGGGGGGGGGGGGGGGGGGGGGGGGGGGGGGGGGGGGGGGGGGGGGGGGGGGGGGGGGGGGGGGGGGGGGGGGGGGGGGGGGGGGGGGGGGGGGGGGGGGGGGGGGGGGGGGGGGGGGGGGGGGGGGGGGGGGGGGGGGGGGGGGGGGGGGGGGGGGGGGGGGGGGGGGGGGGGGGGGGGGGGGGGGGGGGGGGGGGGGGGGGGGGGGGGGGGGGGGGGGGGGGGGGGGGGGGGTGAATAGACTCTTAACAAGAAAAAGTTGCAGTTTTTATTTTCTTCAAGTTAAGGTGGAGTTTTAGCACAAGTTTAAACATTCACAATACATATCAAGCAAGCATGACAAGAGTATATGAGCAGCGGAAAGTAAAGCATGCAATTTGCAAGAATGTAAAGGGATGGGATTGGAGTGTGCAAACGCAATTGGAGACACGGAGATTTTTAGCGTGGTTCTGATAGGTGGTGCTATCGTACATCCATGTTGATGGAGACTTCAACCCACGAAGGGTAACGGTTGCGCGAGTCCACGGATTCTCCACCCATGAAGGGTCCAGGAAGAAGCAACCTTGTCTATGCCACCATGGCCATCGCCCACGAAGGACTTGCCTCACTAGGGTAGATCTTCACGAAGTAGGCGATCTCCTTGCCCGTACAAACTCCTTGGTTCAACTCCACAATCTTGACGGAGGCTCCCAAGTGACACCTAACCAATCTAGGAGACACCACTCTCCAAAAGGTAATAGACGGTGTGTTGATGATGAACACCTTGCTCTTGTGCTTCAAATGATAGTCTCCCCAACACTCAACTCTCTCTCACAGATTTGGATTTGGTGGAAAGATGATTTGAGTGGAAAGCAAGTTGGAGAAGGCTAGAGATCAAGATTTATGTGGTTGGAATGGAATATCTTGACCTCAACACATGAGTAGGTGGTTCTCTCTCAGAAAATGTATGCTGGAAGTGTAGGCATGTTCTGATGGCTCTCCTCCTGAATGAAGAGTGGGTGGAGGGGTATATATGGCCTCCACAGAAAATCTAACCGTTACACACAAATCACCAAACTCGGTGGGACCGAATCAGAAAACTCGGTCGGACCGATTCAGTTCATAATGTGACCGTTAGGCATTTCGGTGGGACCGATATGGTCAACTCGGTGGGACCGATGTGCTAGGGTTAGGGTAAAACCTCATCTCGATTTGACCGATTACACAAACTCGGTGGGACCGATTTTGGTAATAGGCTAGCTAGAGAGTTGGTCAGACAAACTCGGTGGGACCGATTACAGAACTCGGTAAGACCGAATTTAATGCATCAGGATCCAGAGAGTTTGCAAGCCCATCTTGGTGAGACCGGGATCCCATCGGTGAAACCGAATTGACTAGGGTTTGTGGCAGTGTCCATGTCAAGTCAACTCGGTGGCGCCGGATAGAAAGTTTCGGTGGGGTCGATTTTGACTTTTGGTTTGGGACATATGTGGATATGAGAAAGTGGTTGAGGGTTTTGGAGCATATCACTAAGCACTTTGAGCCAGCAAGCCACTAAGCAACACCTCATCCCCTTTTAATAGTATTGGCTTTCCTATGGACTCAATGTGATCTTGGATCACTAAAAGTAAAATGTAGAGTCTTGAGATTTTGAGCTTGAGCCAATCCTTTATCCTTAGCAACTTGAAGGGGTTACATATCCTCTTGTCCACGCCACTCCATCTATTGAACTTGTCTGAAATATACTAGATGAAAACATTAGTCCAACAAGAGATATGTTGACATTAATTACCAAAACCACCCAGGGAGCACTTGTGCTTTCAGCGATCTTCTTCTCTTCCTCATAGTTGTGTAAATGGAAGATTTTGTCAACCTTAAATGCTCATGAAAGGTACTCTTCGGGATCATTGCTTTCGGAAAACTTGGGCATGGTGAACTTGAGTTTGTCGTAGCGTTGCTCTTCATTGTGTTGGGGTCGAGGGTGATGACGTCCTTGCCGAGGAGGATTGTCTCCCTCAACTTGCTCTTGGCGTGGATTATTTCCATTGTCTTGTTACTCTTGGTGAACTTGAGGTTCTTGTCAAGCTTGTGGAGGAGCTTGTCGAGCTTGTGGAGGAGCTTGTCGAGCTTGTGGAGGAGCTTGAGGAACTTGTCGGTGCAACCGTGATTGATAAATTCTCTCTTGAACTTCATTGTGAAGTGCTTCTTCTTGCTCGCGCCTATGGCGGTTGCGTGCGGCAACGGCGCAACTTGTGTTGGGGAGGGCATGTTGCGCCTCAAGTGCTTGAGCTTCTCGCCATAGTTGTTCTTGACGTTGTGCCTCGGCATCTTGTTCGTCTTGGTGTTGTCGCGCTCGCTCTTCCTCTTGTTCACGTAGACGTTGTCGTTCTTGTGCTGGCGTGAATGTAGCTTGATTTTGACAATGTCGATATTCTTGCTCTTCAAGTTACTCTTGCGTATGATTGCCATGTAGAGGATTGCGGTTTGCTTGACGGTCTTGGCGCGCATCTTGGCGAAGAGTGTTCGACGTCGGTGTACTTGAGTTCTCAGAGGAGTGTCGACTTGAGTGGCAACGTCTTGAACATGACAAAGTGGTAGAAGAGCGGTTGATCAACAAGGCACGAATTTCATCCATTCTTGCATTGTTCTCTTGTTTCTGTTCGTCGAGCTTGTTGTCGAAGTAGTCTCGTGTATGTTGATCAGAGACACGCAAGTCGGTGGCGAGGTTGTCGATGCGGTCGCTCAATGCTTGTTGTTCTTCATGCAAAGCTCATTGTGCGCCAAAGAGGTGGTTCTTGGTGACGTAGGAGGTCGAGTCGTTGTCTTGCTCGATGAAGAGTGGGTTGGTAGAAGATCTTGGCCTATCCATCATTGCAAGTAAATGTGTGAGTGGAAGAAGAAAAGAACTATACCAAATGTACCTTGACCGATGTTGAAGATGGATCAATGATCACTCAAATGTGTAACAAGGGAATAGCACAATTGGTACCAATTCTCGTCGGTTCTCACACCTACACAAGTAAAAGCCTTTGGTGGAGCTCGGTTAGGATGGTGGCACAAAATCTATGCAATTGTTTATGAAACTCAATAATGTTGAAAAAGATTCACACATTCGCAAATGTAACATGTAGACCAATAGCAAGTAGTGGTACACGGAAACAGACACGCAAATAGATAAATGGGGTTGTGCAATCCAAAAATGAGCGGAAAATGTGGAATCCACGGAAAATGCTCTTGTAGCACAACTCTAGAGAAACCCTAGCACAATTGCATGATAGGCAGATACGAGACTTGTGCACAACCTGCTAGGCAAAAATGCAACAACTTCTATCCCAAGTATGCTATATGTATGGTGTCCCGATGATATGATCCAAGATGATCGAGTATGACAATATTAATGTAGTATGATGCTATGGTTCTTGCTTAAAAGCTCTTTGCTTATCTTTACCTTTTGCTTAAAAGCTTGTTTGGCTCTTTCTCTTTTGAGCTTTTTCTCATGCAAAACTTCACGAACCAAGATAGCAATTGTGTATATGCTATGACAACCTTGTGACACAAGACATGATACCAAGATATGTATACCGATGGTATGTATGCTATGTGAAGTATGATCACTAATGTGCACAAGTTATGTTGCCGGCAATACTCAAAGGCTAGTCTCGATAGGAAGGTAACGCATAAATGGGCTATGGTGGTTATCAATGCAATGCCAATGAGAAGACAAAGATGTCATCGAAGTTAACGTCCTTGCATACAGTTGAGGGTGTCAAAGATGAAGTTGTCGAGGTCGATGACGAGTCCGAGGGGAAGATGAGTGGCGTTGATGTCGAAGCCGACACGTACCTATATAGCCGAAACACAATAGGACACGTGAACCACAACTCAGATTCTCAAAGTAAAACGTGTCAAAATTGTCGGAGTTGGCGGCGAAAAAATGATGGTGGTTGCGGAATGCGGTGGTGGTAAGCAAGTGCGTAAGCGGAAGTGGGTAATCAGAGTGTATGAGTGCAGAAGTGGAAATGTATTGGTAATGCAGAAGTGTGAAAGTTCAGTTTCGTCAGGATTTGTCGGACGTCCGGGAGATGTCGGAAGACCAGTCGTCGGACGTCCGGTCGGGGTCGGAAGTCCGAGAGTTCATCTCTGTTTTTGGTCACCAGATTTCCAGTATGTGTCGGAGGTCCGGTGCGGCTGGCAATTTCAGGCTCGGGGAGAAGGGGATGAACTCATGGATTGTGAAGAAATTGGGGCAAAATTCGGACGAATTTGTGGATGGAAAGGAGGAAAAAGATTGGGAAAAGCTTGATATACCTACCACACACGAAATCCACGGATCAAATCCAACAATATTTCATCACACCAACAAATCAAAAAAAATTGGGAGGGCTATTTTGTGGGGATTTTCAAATTTGGGAAGAACAGAACAAAACAAGGCTAGAAAATAGGGATAGGGGCTCCGAAATTGTGATCAACCTAGGCTCATGATACCAAGATGATATAGGGTAGAACCCTAGGTGCCCGATCTTTCAAGAAATGGAGTGGATCCTACGAATAACACGAGGGGAAACACGAGAGAAATCACTCAAACCAACGAGATTCGATTACACATATGCTAGATCCTCGAAACACAAAGAGATACATGATCCACGATCAACAAGGAACGATACAAGTAGCAAGTTCTTCTCCGTGAGGAGGTCTTGAAGGTCTTCCCGTTAGGGGCCTTGAATCCAAGGTGGATCTTCTCCGTAGAGGCCGCGGTCTCTCTCGGTGGAGTAGATACGTATGGATGAGCAAAGCTCTATCTCAAGTATGAGCTAAACCAATGCTAACCCTAGAAAGAGGGAGGAGGACGAGTATATATAGTCTAAGTGGGCGAAGGGTTACATGGGGCTCGGTCCAACACGCTGCCAACACACAGGCGTCGGACGTCCGACATCTACCGATTGTCCGGTGGCACTCGAGGGTCCGGACGTCTGGTACTCGTTGGAAGTCCGATGTTTTTTCTCAGGAGTGTCGGCGTCGGATTTCCGGTTGGCGTCGGACGTCCGGGGCGTCGGTGGTCCGGTGTTCTCCATACTTCTGATGCTTTGGCTCGGTGGTGGTGGCGTCGGTCTTCCGAAGGCGCTTGGTCGTCTATTGGCTGGAGCATGTCGTACGTCCGGTCGTTGTCGGTCGTCCAGTCACTGGACCTTGCGCAGGCTGGGACTTGGCTGGGCTGGCTGGAGCTCCCAGGCGTCGGATGTCCGACGAGTACCGGTCGTCCGGTGGCTGTAGATTCCTGGTAGCTCTTCCTCTTGGTCATTGTACTTGGTGTCCTTGTCGTCTTGGTTGTCGAGTGTAGATGCTCCAAGGCTTCCCTCCAAGTACCTGATGTAATGCCCCGAGACCGATGTCGGTGTCAAAACCGGCGGATCTCGGGTAGGGGGTTCCGAACTGTGCGTCTAAGGTCGATGGTAATAGGAGACAGGGGACACGATGTTTACCCAGGTTCGGGCCCTCTCTATGGAGGTAATACCCTACTTCCTGCTTGATTGATCTTGATGGATATGAGTATTACAAGAGTTGATCTACCACGAGATCGTAATGGCTAAACCCTGGAAGTCTAGCCTGTATGACTATGGTAATGAGTATCTCCCTTTCCGGACTAAGTCCTCCGGTTTATATAGACACCGGGAGGATCTAGGGTTACACAAGGTCGGTTACAAAGAAAGAATCTACATATTCGGTCGCCAAGCTTGCCTTCAACGCCAAGGAGAGTCCCATCCGGACACGGGTGCAGTCTTCGGTCTTCGTATCTTCACAGCCCATCAGTCCAGCCCATGGTTAGCAGGCCGGACGCCCGAGGACCCCTTTGTCCAGGACTCCCTCAGTAGCCCCCGAACCAGGCTTCAATGACGAGGTGTTCGGCGCGCAGATTGTCTTCGGCATTGCAAGGCGGGTTCCTCCTCCGACGGCTTCCGAGTAATGTATTCGGCTTTTAATTCAATGTCGCATCCCTCGGCTTCTGTGTATCTATGACTTCATCTTCCACGTGTCGGGTGAATGCGGACGGTCAGGGTATTTTTTGCAAATAACACCCTAGCCCTGCAGGAAAGAGCGTCTATTTAAAGAGATTGGATCTCAGATCCTTTCGGCACCACGCGGAGAAAATCCTCAGAGACTGCCAGGAAAGACCATTCCAACATGGCTAATATTCCCAGCTCCTCTTCCCATTCCAACCTAGAGATGGGCGAGGGGGAGAGGTGCTCTGTGTCCCACAGCCAATTGGAGAAGTTGCAAACGCAGGGATTTCTCCCTCCTGTAGATCTGGTCCCTGTTCGAGCAGGATTGGCCTCCTTCAATGGCACAACCCAGGCGGAGGATTTCCCCAATCCGTCTACGGGAGAACGAGTGTGCTTCATCCCCTATCTGCTGAGGGGCGTGGGATTTCCTATTCACCCATTCCTCCGAGGGCTTCTGGAATATTATGGCCTCCAGCTGCACAATTTTACCCCAGCCTCCGTCCTACAAATTGCGGGTTATGTCGCTTTATGCGAACTATTCCTGGGTTGTGAGGCCCATTTTGATCTGTGGAGAAAGTTGTTTTGCCTTGTCCCGCGCAACCATAAGGGATCGATATTCGAAGTGGGCGGGTCCGAAATATGGCGTATTGCTGAGACTGGATACCTATCCGGCACACCGAAGAAAGCTTCCGAAGAGTGGACTTCCGAGTGGTTCTACATTGATGATGTCATACTTCCAGATCTAGTCCGGAGAGGTCTCACCGAGTTTGCGAGTGTTCCTCTGAAGAAGCGCCACAGCTGGCACCCTCGGAGCCTCGAGGAGGAAGATAGTGCGGAAGTTCGCCAACTCCTGAGCAAGATCAGGACGCTTGCCCAGTCCGGGTATACGATAGTCGAAGTGATGGCGACCTCCATAATACGGGGAGTTCAGCCACTCCAATACAGAGGACTTCCCATGTGGAATTACAATGGGGAAGATGACACCTCCCACTGCGGCAGGAAAGGTCCAGACACCCCTGCCGCCCTAGCCAAAATATTGGCCGAACTGTTCAAGGGTGAGGAAGAGGAGTTCCTGCGCATCACGCACAGAGAAGGATATTCCATGTACAATCCTCCTAGCTGGGTGAGCCCCCAACTTTTTTGCTCCACTTATTCCCCTCCCTGAGCTTTGTTCACTGAAATATTAACCCGTCCATTTAGAACAACGGACAACGGGCAAAAAAGTGGACTCATATGTTCATTTTGTATCAAAAAAAAGGTTCGACAGACTATGTCCGGGGACCCGGCCAGTCGTGCTTCTAATAACCAAGATTCGGTCTCGGCCGAAGAGAAGGGGCCCGATATGGGAGTGGCGCCGGACTGTCCTTCTGCCGAGGGTTCGGAAAATATGTTCGTCACCAATTCGGAGGTGGAAAGCGCCATGGATCACCGGCGCCGGAAGGCCGTTTTACGAAATTCCCGCTTCTCAAAATAGGCGTTCGGTGCCTTTAGCTCGGCTGATGCTTACATCCAAGCTGCTCGAGATGGGCTTAACAGAGCCACCAAGCAACATTTGAAAGATGTGCAGGTAAGTTTACCTTGCCCGAATTTGATAACCATGAGCCAGTAGCCCCCGAGACTTGAAGCAGTTGGGACAAATGTTTTAAGGATCGTTGTGTAACCAGGTTCTTATGGAGAAGAACGACTTGCTAGCCCAAGAGCTGGAGCAGCGCCGGACACAGCTAACTGCTGCTACCACCGAACTGAAAAAGCTCAAGAAGGCGTCCCCTGGTAACATTTCCCTCCATCGAGAAACAAAAAATGATACGCCAGCTATGTTAAAACTGCTGCTTGTCTCATAACAGGGTCATCAGACCAACTGGAAGAGGAACTGAAGGCCGCGCAGACGAGCGAAAGTGAGGCAAAGAGACAACGTGCCGTGGGCGAGCGCGTCCTGACTAAAGTCAGAGAGGAGAAAAACAAACTCCAGGATTCAAACACCAAACTGGGCGAAGAACTGAAAGATGTACGAGCCCAGCTAGCCGACTCCGTGAAGGAGAACAAAAAACTGCGAGGCGACATATTCAGTATGTGGCCGTATTTACCTTATAACAGTTTGGAAGTAAAAGTAGCTAATATAGCTGTGATTGCAGGTATATTGACGGGCCGCCCCGAAGAGGAGGTGTCCGGATCATCAAGTGATCTTCTGCAAGGGCTGTCGCAGTTGCACGAGCAAGCTCGGCAGGCAATGCGGAGTGTAGCCAAGGCCTTATGGCCATCCGACTCCCCTCCAGGGAGTATGGAGAAGCTTGTAGAGCTGTTCAAGGGAGCGCGGTGGCGTATCCGACTATGGAAGATATCGGCCTGCCGAGAGGGTGCGCGAGAGGCCTGGGCCATGGTAAAAACATGATATACCAAGCTGGATCCAAATCACATGGCCCGGGTCGGACCGCTAGGGTCAAATGGGGAAGAAATTCCCGTTAGTTTAGTATATGGCCAGGTAGAGGTGGCTGCTAGATACTCCCAACAGGATTGTAAATTAGACCGCCTGTTGGACGGTATAGAGGAGGAAATTTTTAAGTCCTAAGTGACTATGTATTTTTCTTCTAGCTGGATTGTAAAACGATTGTCATGGCCGACCTTTTCGCTTCGATCTCTCGACCTGAAGGTGTGGAGTGTTTACGAATACCTGAGCGGCAAAATAAACCAGGGTATGCGTGGAAACCAAGCGTAGGGGTCATAAGTGCTTGAACAGACAAGTTGTATCTGGCTAGTTATGTTATATTACATTGAAATTGTAAGAAACATCTTCCAGAGAGAATAGTTCCGTTAAGAGTTCCTTTCCCTGGGTGTGCATGCATCTATGTGCATGTCCGGACTGTGATGAAAAAAATCACAGTGTGTATAACTTCTGGGGGTTCATAATGGAGCGAGTGCAAAAACATCTTTAGTTCACCGATCGAATATTCCCTTAAGAACGCTAGCTTTCGGCTTCACCCAGTCTGAGGTACACATCCGGATGACCCGGCAGTAACAATCGCAGAGGTGCTCCCTTTATGCCCTAGCCGAACTAACGGGAACGTAGGGCATAAGCACAGGAGCCAGGCAACCCAGCTTGGCCAAAACTTAAGTCATATTGATGCATATAATGGCAAAGAAAAGGTACATATGGGAGAAAACGCATATGTGATGAGCTTTATGCTTGGAAAAATAGAAATAGCAAGCTTTTGTCCAAGAAGCCCCCAGGTATGATAGACGTACATACTTGAAGATGTATGCGTCGGGGGTGCACAGTCTAACCGCACGAAAGCCTTTAAGGCTAAAGAGAAAAAACGAAAAGAGAGAAAAAATGATGAAAACAATAAGAGGAAGGAGATGAACAAAGAGTTCGGTGCTAGGCATAGAATCTTCGGAGTCTGGCCGCATTCCAGGGATTCGGCTCTAGTCAATTGTCTGACGCATCACGCAAGCGGTACGCTCCTCCGGTGAGAACTTCGTCGATGATGAAGGGACCCTCCCACTTGGGCTTGAGTTTGTCCTTTTTCTTCTCCGACAGGCGTAGAACGAGTTCGCCGATGTTGTAAGTTTTGGCCCGCGCTTCTCTGCTTTGATACCTGCGAGCCTGCTGTTGATAAAATGTGGAACGGGCTTTTGTGACGTTGCGCTCCTCCTCCAGGGCATCTAAGCTATCCTGCCGATCGAGCTCGGCCTCTCTCTCTTCGTACATGCGCACTCGAGGTGAGTCATGAATAATGTCGCAGGGTAATACTGCCTCTGCGCCATATACCATGAAAAAGGGGGTGTATCCGGTAGTGCGATTGGGCGTGGTCCGCAGCCCCCAGAGTACGGAGTCGAGCTCCTCAACCTAGTGCTTGTCTGATTCCTTCAAAGACCGCATTAGTCTGGGTTTAATGCCGCTCATAATAAGACCATTGGCTCGTTCGACTTGGCCGTTTGTCTATGGATGATAGACAGAGGCGTAATCGAGCTTGATGCCTAGATTAGCGCACCAGGTTTTCACTTTGTCGGCTGTGAAATTGGAGCCGTTATCAGTGATGATGCTGTGCGGAACACCATAACGGTGTACGATGCCGGATATAAAGTTTATTACCGGCCCGGACTCGGCCGTTTTAACTGGTTTGGCCTCTATCCACTTGGTGAATTTATCCACCATGACTAGCAAATATTTCTTCTTATGGCTTCCTCCTTTAAGGGGTCCAACCATATCCAGTCCCCAGACCGCAAAAGGCCAAGTGATGGGGATTGTTTGTAGGGTGGTGCGGGGCATATGGCTTTGGTTGGCGAAGAGTTGGCATCCAACGCAACGTTGGATAAGGTCCTGTGCATCCGCTCAGGCCGTCGGCAAATAGAACCCTATACGGAAGGCCTTGCTAACAAGGGCCCGAGCTGTGGCATGGTGCCCGCCGAGACCGGCATGAATCTCAACCAGGAGCTGCCGCCCCTCCTCCTCGGAGATACATCTTTGAAGGACTCCGGTAGCGCTTTTCTTATAGAGTTATCCGTCATGAACCTTGTAGGCCTTCGAACGCCGGACAATGCGGCAGGCCTCATTCTGGTCCTCAGGAAGCTCCTTCCTGTTAAGGTAAGCCAGGAAGGGTTCGGTCCATGGGGCAATGACTGCCATGATGAGATGCGCCGACGGTGTTATTTCGGTGGCTGAGCCTCCGATGATGTCGGTGTTTTTGGAATCTGGGGTTATGTTCGGATCCAGACTAGTGTCGCCGTTTTCCCCCTGCCACACCACGGATGGCTTAAAAAGCCTTTCCAGAAAGATATTAGGCGGGACGGGGTCACGCTTAGTGCCAATACGAGCAAGGACGTCCGCCGCTTGATTACTTTCTCGAGCCACATGATGGAACTCGAGCCCCTCGAACCGGGCCGACATTTTTATGATGGCATTATGATAAGCTGCCATCTTCGGATCTTTGGCGTCGTAGTCTCCATTTATTTGAGATATTGCAAGGTTTGAGTCCCCACGCACTTCTAGGCGTTGTATGCCCATGGAGACAGCCATCCGGAGACCGTGCAATAAGGCCTCATATTCGGCTGCATTGTTGGAGTCTGTGTATAGTATTTGGAGTACGTACTGAACGACGTCTCCAGTAGGTGACGTTAAAACGACGCCCGCCCCTAGCCCTGCCAGCATGTTGGAGCCATCGAAATACATAACCCAATTGGAATATGTGCCGTATTCTTTGGGGAGTTCGGCCTCTGTCCATTCGGCGACGAAGTCAGCTAGTACTTGGGATTTAATAGCTCGACGTGGTTTGTATGTAATATCAAATGGAAGGAGCTCAATGGCCCATTTGGCAATCCAGCCCGTGGCATCGCGGTTGTTTATAATGTCATTGAGTGGTACTTCGGAAGCCACCATGATCGAACACTCCTGGAAGTAGTGACGGAGCTTTCGGGATGCCATGAAGACCGCGTATGCTATCTTTTGATAATGGGGGTACTGGGATTTGCATGGTGTAAGGACAGTGGATACATAGTATACTGGCTTCTAAAGCGGGAATTTGTGTCCATCCTGTTCTCGTTCAACGACGAGCACGGCGCTCACCACCTGATGTGTTGCTGATATGTATAATAACATCGGTTCACCGACGTTTGGTGCGGCCAGGATTGGGTTGCTCGCAAGAAGGGTTTTTATTTCCTCCAGTCCGGCTGTTGCCGCGTCCGTCCACTCAAAGTGATCGGTTCACCGTAGAAGGCGATAGAGTGGCAGTGCCTTTTCTCCCAATCTGGAGATAAAGCGGCTTAGAGCTGCCATGCAACCCGCGAGCTTTTGGACTTGTTTAAGGTCTGTTGGCATAGCCAATTGTGACAGAGCTTGGATTTTGGCTGGATTTGCTTCAATTCCTCTGTTGGAAACGATGAAGCCCAGCAGTTTTCCAGCAGGGACGCCGAAAATGCACTTTTCCGGATTGAGCTTAATGTCATACGCGCGGAGGTTATCAAATGTGAGACGTAAATCGTCTATTAGTGTTTCGACGCACCTAGTTATGATGACGATGTCGTCCACATAAGCTTCAACTGTCTTGCCGATCTGTTTCTCCAGGCATGTTTGAATCATGCATTGGTATGTGGCGCCGGCGTTCTTGAGCCCGAAGGGCATGGTGTTGAAGCAGAATGGCCCATATGGGGGTAATGAATGCTGTTGCAGCTTGATCGGACTCCTTCATTTTGATTTGATGGTATCCGGAATATGCATCAAGGAAGCACAGTGAGTCGTGTCCTACGGTAGCATCAATGATTTGATCAATGCGGGGGAGGGGGAAGGGATCCTTAGGGCAAGCCTTATTGAAGTCTTTAAAATCGACGCACAACCGCCAGGATTTGTCCTTCTTTGGTACCATCACCAGGTTTGCCAGCCAGTCCAGATGTTTTATTTCTCTGATGAATCCGGCCTCAATTAGCTTGGCCAGCTCCTCCCCCATAGCTTGGCATTTCCCCCCCCCCCCCCCCCCCCCCCCCCCCCCCCCCCCCCCCCCCCCCCCCCCCCCCCCCCCCCCCCCCCCCCCCCCCCCCCCCCCCCCCCCCCCCCCCCCCCCCCCCCCCCCCCCCCCCCCCCCCCCCCCCCCCCCCCCCCCCCCCCCCCCCCCCCCCCCCCCCCCCCCCCCCCCCCCCCCCCCCCCCCCCCCCCCCCCCCCCCCCCCCCCCCCCCCCCCCCCCCCCCCCCCCCCCCCCCCCCCCCCCCCCCCCCCCCCCCCCCCCCCCCCCCCCCCCCCCCCCCCCCCCCCCCCCCCCCCCCCCCCCCCCCCCCCCCCCCCCCCCCCCCCCCCCCCCCCCCCCCCCCCCCCCCCCCCCCCCCCCCCCCCCCCCCCCCCCCCCCCCCCCCCCCCCCCCCCCCCCCCCCCCCCCCCCCCCCCCCCCCCCCCCCCCCCCCCCCCCCCCCCCCCCCCCCCCCCCCCCCCCCCCCCCCCCCCCCCCCCCCCCCCCCCCCCCCCCCCCCCCCCCCCCCCCCCCCCCCCCCCCCCCCCCCCCCCCCCCCCCCCCCCCCCCCCCCCCCCCCCCCCCCCCCCCCCCCCCCCCCCCCCCCCCCCCCCCCCCCCCCCCCCCCCCCCCCCCCCCCCCCCCCCCCCCCCCCCCCCCCCCCCCCCCCCCCCCCCCCCCCCCCCCCCCCCCCCCCCCCCCCCCCCCCCCCCCCCCCCCCCCCCCCCCCCCCCCCCCCCCCCCCCCCCCCCCCCCCCCCCCCCCCCCCCCCCCCCCCCCCCCCCCCCCCCCCCCCCCCCCCCCCCCCCCCCCCCCCCCCCCCCCCCCCCCCCCCCCCCCCCCCCCCCCCCCCCCCCCCCCCCCCCCCCCCCCCCCCCCCCCCCCCCCCCCCCCCCCCCCCCCCCCCCCCCCCCCCCCCCCCCCCCCCCCCCCCCCCCCCCCCCCCCCCCCCCCCCCCCCCCCCCCCCCCCCCCCCCCCCCCCCCCCCCCCCCCCCCCCCCCCCCCCCCCCCCCCCCCCCCCCCCCCCCCCCCCCCCCCCCCCCCCCCCCCCCCCCCCCCCCCCCCCCCCCCCCCCCCCCCCCCCCCCCCCCCCCCCCCCCCCCCCCCCCCCCCCCCCCCCCCCCCCCCCCCCCCCCCCCCCCCCCCCCCCCCCCCCCCCCCCCCCCCCCCCCCCCCCCCCCCCCCCCCCCCCCCCCCCCCCCCCCCCCCCCCCCCCCCCCCCCCCCCCCCCCCCCCCCCCCCCCCCCCCCCCCCCCCCCCCCCCCCCCCCCCCCCCCCCCCCCCCCCCCCCCCCCCCCCCCCCCCCCCCCCCCCCCCCCCCCCCCCCCCCCCCCCCCCCCCCCCCCCCCCCCCCCCCCCCCCCCCCCCCCCCCCCCCCCCCCCCCCCCCCCCCCCCCCCCCCCCCCCCCCCCCCCCCCCCCCCCCCCCCCCCCCCCCCCCCCCCCCCCCCCCCCCCCCCCCCCCCCCCCCCCCCCCCCCCCCCCCCCCCCCCCCCCCCCCCCCCCCCCCCCCCCCCCCCCCCCCCCCCCCCCCCCCCCCCCCCCCCCCCCCCCCCCCCCCCCCCCCCCCCCCCCCCCCCCCCCCCCCCCCCCCCCCCCCCCCCCCCCCCCCCCCCCCCCCCCCCCCCCCCCCCCCCCCCCCCCCCCCCCCCCCCCCCCCCCCCCCCCCCCCCCCCCCCCCCCCCCCCCCCCCCCCCCCCCCCCCCCCCCCCCCCCCCCCCCCCCCCCCCCCCCCCCCCCCCCCCCCCCCCCCCCCCCCCCCCCCCCCCCCCCCCCCCCCCCCCCCCCCCCCCCCCCCCCCCCCCCCCCCCCCCCCCCCCCCCCCCCCCCCCCCCCCCCCCCCCCCCCCCCCCCCCCCCCCCCCCCCCCCCCCCCCCCCCCCCCCCCCCCCCCCCCCCCCCCCCCCCCCCCCCCCCCCCCCCCCCCCCCCCCCCCCCCCCCCCCCCCCCCCCCCCCCCCCCCCCCCCCCCCCCCCCCCCCCCCCCCCCCCCCCCCCCCCCCCCCCCCCCCCCCCCCCCCCCCCCCCCCCCCCCCCCCCCCCCCCCCCCCCCCCCCCCCCCCCCCCCCCCCCCCCCCCCCCCCCCCCCCCCCCCCCCCCCCCCCCCCCCCCCCCCCCCCCCCCCCCCCCCCCCCCCCCCCCCCCCCCCCCCCCCCCCCCCCCCCCCCCCCCCCCCCCCCCCCCCCCCCCCCCCCCCCCCCCCCCCCCCCCCCCCCCCCCCCCCCCCCCCCCCCCCCCCCCCCCCCCCCCCCCCCCCCCCCCCCCCCCCCCCCCCCCCCCCCCCCCCCCCCCCCCCCCCCCCCCCCCCCCCCCCCCCCCCCCCCCCCCCCCCCCCCCCCCCCCCCCCCCCCCCCCCCCCCCCCCCCCCCCCCCCCCCCCCCCCCCCCCCCCCCCCCCCCCCCCCCCCCCCCCCCCCCCCCCCCCCCCCCCCCCCCCCCCCCCCCCCCCCCCCCCCCCCCCCCCCCCCCCCCCCCCCCCCCCCCCCCCCCCCCCCCCCCCCCCCCCCCCCCCCCCCCCCCCCCCCCCCCCCCCCCCCCCCCCCCCCCCCCCCCCCCCCCCCCCCCCCCCCCCCCCCCCCCCCCCCCCCCCCCCCCCCCCCCCCCCCCCCCCCCCCCCCCCCCCCCCCCCCCCCCCCCCCCCCCCCCCCCCCCCCCCCCCCCCCCCCCCCCCCCCCCCCCCCCCCCCCCCCCCCCCCCCCCCCCCCCCCCCCCCCCCCCCCCCCCCCCCCCCCCCCCCCCCCCCCCCCCCCCCCCCCCCCCCCCCCCCCCCCCCCCCCCCCCCCCCCCCCCCCCCCCCCCCCCCCCCCCCCCCCCCCCCCCCCCCCCCCCCCCCCCCCCCCCCCCCCCCCCCCCCCCCCCCCCCCCCCCCCCCCCCCCCCCCCCCCCCCCCCCCCCCCCCCCCCCCCCCCCCCCCCCCCCCCCCCCCCCCCCCCCCCCCCCCCCCCCCCCCCCCCCCCCCCCCCCCCCCCCCCCCCCCCCCCCCCCCCCCCCCCCCCCCCCCCCCCCCCCCCCCCCCCCCCCCCCCCCCCCCCCCCCCCCCCCCCCCCCCCCCCCCCCCCCCCCCCCCCCCCCCCCCCCCCCCCCCCCCCCCCCCCCCCCCCCCCCCCCCCCCCCCCCCCCCCCCCCCCCCCCCCCCCCCCCCCCCCCCCCCCCCCCCCCCCCCCCCCCCCCCCCCCCCCCCCCCCCCCCCCCCCCCCCCCCCCCCCCCCCCCCCCCCCCCCCCCCCCCCCCCCCCCCCCCCCCCCCCCCCCCCCCCCCCCCCCCCCCCCCCCCCCCCCCCCCCCCCCCCCCCCCCCCCCCCCCCCCCCCCCCCCCCCCCCCCCCCCCCCCCCCCCCCCCCCCCCCCCCCCCCCCCCCCCCCCCCCCCCCCCCCCCCCCCCCCCCCCCCCCCCCCCCCCCCCCCCCCCCCCCCCCCCCCCCCCCCCCCCCCCCCCCCCCCCCCCCCCCCCCCCCCCCCCCCCCCCCCCCCCCCCCCCCCCCCCCCCCCCCCCCCCCCCCCCCCCCCCCCCCCCCCCCCCCCCCCCCCCCCCCCCCCCCCCCCCCCCCCCCCCCCCCCCCCCCCCCCCCCCCCCCCCCCCCCCCCCCCCCCCCCCCCCCCCCCCCCCCCCCCCCCCCCCCCCCCCCCCCCCCCCCCCCCCCCCCCCCCCCCCCCCCCCCCCCCCCCCCCCCCCCCCCCCCCCCCCCCCCCCCCCCCCCCCCCCCCCCCCCCCCCCCCCCCCCCCCCCCCCCCCCCCCCCCCCCCCCCCCCCCCCCCCCCCCCCCCCCCCCCCCCCCCCCCCCCCCCCCCCCCCCCCCCCCCCCCCCCCCCCCCCCCCCCCCCCCCCCCCCCCCCCCCCCCCCCCCCCCCCCCCCCCCCCCCCCCCCCCCCCCCCCCCCCCCCCCCCCCCCCCCCCCCCCCC
This sequence comes from Thinopyrum obtusiflorum, assembly GCA_036873465.1. Lineage (NCBI taxonomy): Eukaryota > Viridiplantae > Streptophyta > Magnoliopsida > Poales > Poaceae > Thinopyrum > Thinopyrum obtusiflorum. The sequence continues at coordinate 18,546 of JAAAWM010009783.1, forward strand.
CCCCCCCCCCCCCCCCCCCCCCCCCCCCCCCCCCCCCCCCCCCCCCCCCCCCCCCCCCCCCCCCCCCCCCCCCCCCCCCCCCCCCCGGTAGCGGCATCTTCACTAGGAAGGCCGGAAAACGGATCTTTCATGATCAGATTCAGCAAAGCAGTATTAATTTCACATGATTCAGCATCGGTAAGAGGAGCAATCGGAGTGCTAATAAAATCATTATTGTTGGTATTGGTGAAGTCACACAATTTAGTATTATCTTGAGCCATCGTGACAAGCAAGCGAACTAACACACAAGCAAACAAAAAGCAAGAGGGCAAAAAGAGGCAAATAGAGAAAGAGAGGGAGGATAGAGAGAGAGAGGGCGAATAAAACGGCAGGGGTGAAGTGGGGGAGAGGAGAACGAGAGGCAAATGACAAATAATGTAATGCGGGAGATAAGGGTATGTGATGGGTACTTGGTATGTTGACTTTTGCATAGGCCTCTCTAGCAACGGCGCCAGAAATCCTTCTTGCTACCTCTTGAGCACTGCGTTGATTTTCCCCGAAGAGGAAGGGTGATGCAGCAAAGTAGCGTAAGTATTTCCCTCAGTTTTTGAGAACCAAGGTATCAATCTATAGGAGGCTACACGCGAGTCCCTTGTACCTACACAAAACAAATAAATCCTCGCAACCAACGCAAATAGGGGTTGTCAATCCCTATAAGGCCACTTACGAGAGTGAGATCTGATAGATATGATAAGATAAGATTTTTGGTATTTTTATGATAAAGATGCAAAGTAAAATAAAGGCAAAGTAAATAGCAAAGAAAATAACTAAGTAGTAGGAGATCAATATGATAAAGATAGACCCGGGGGCCATACGTTTCACTAGTGGCTTCTCTCGAGAGCATAAGTATTCTACGGTGGGTGAACAAATTACTGTTGAGCAATTGACAGAATTGAGCATAGTTATGAGAATATCTACGTATGATCATGTATATAGGCATCACGTCCGAGACAAGTAGACCGAGTCCTGCCTGCATCTACTACAATTACTCCACTCATCGACCGCTATCCAGCATGCATCTAGAGTATTAAGTTAAAAACAGAGTAACACCTTAAGCAAGATGACATGATGTAGAGGGATGGACTCATCCAATATGAAGAAAACCCCATCTTGTTATCCTCGATGGCAACAATACAATATGTGCCTTGCTCCCCCCCCCCCCCCCCCCCCCCCCCCCCCCCCCCCCCCCCCCCCCCCCCCCCCCCCCCCCCCCCCCCCCCCCCCCCCCCCCCCCCCCCCCCCCCCCCCCCCCCCCCCCCCCCCCCCCCCCCCCCCCCCCCCCCCCCCCCCCCCCCCCCCCCCCCCCCCCCCCCCCCCCCCCCCCCCCCCCCCCCCCCCCCCCCCCCCCCCCCCCCCCCCCCCCCCCCCCCCCCCCCCCCCCCCCCCCCCCCCCCCCCCCCCCCCCCCCCCCCCCCCCCCCCCCCCCCCCCCCCCCCCCCCCCCCCCCCCCCCCCCCCCCCCCCCCCCCCCCCCCCCCCCCCCCCCCCCCCCCCCCCCCCCCCCCCCCCCCCCCCCCCCCCCCCCCCCCCCCCCCCCCCCCCCCCCCCCCCCCCCCCCCCCCCCCCCCCCCCCCCCCCCCCCCCCCCCCCCCCCCCCCCCCCCCCCCCCCCCCCCCCCCCCCCCCCCCCCCCCCCCCCCCCCCCCCCCCCCCCCCCCCCCCCCCCCCCCCCCCCCCCCCCCCCCCCCCCCCCCCCCCCCCCCCCCCCCCCCCCCCCCCCCCCCCCCCCCCCCCCCCCCCCCCCCCCCCCCCCCCCCCCCCCCCCCCCCCCCCCCCCCCCCCCCCCCCCCCCCCCCCCCCCCCCCCCCCCCCCCCCCCCCCCCCCCCCCCCCCCCCCCCCCCCCCCCCCCCCCCCCCCCCCCCCCCCCCCCCCCCCCCCCCCCCCCCCCCCCCCCCCCCCCCCCCCCCCCCCCCCCCCCCCCCCCCCCCCCCCCCCCCCCCCCCCCCCCCCCCCCCCCCCCCCCCCCCCCCCCCCCCCCCCCCCCCCCCCCCCCCCCCCCCCCCCCCCCCCCCCCCCCCCCCCCCCCCCCCCCCCCCCCCCCCCCCCCCCCCCCCCCCCCCCCCCCCCCCCCCCCCCCCCCCCCCCCCCCCCCCCCCCCCCCCCCCCCCCCCCCCCCCCCCCCCCCCCCCCCCCCCCCCCCCCCCCCCCCCCCCCCCCCCCCCCCCCCCCCCCCCCCCCCCCCCCCCCCCCCCCCCCCCCCCCCCCCCCCCCCCCCCCCCCCCCCCCCCCCCCCCCCCCCCCCCCCCCCCCCCCCCCCCCCCCCCCCCCCCCCCCCCCCCCCCCCCCCCCCCCCCCCCCCCCCCCCCCCCCCCCCCCCCCCCCCCCCCCCCCCCCCCCCCCCCCCCCCCCCCCCTTCACGCAATACATGAGCATGAGCCATGGATATAGCACTATAGGTGGAATAGAATGGTGGTTGTGGAGAAGACAAAAAAAGGGAGAAGATAGTCTCACATCAACTAGGCGTATCAACGGGCTATGGAGATACCCATAAATAGATATCAATGTGAGTGAGTAGGGATTGCCATGCAACGGATGCACTAGAGCTATAAGTATATGAAAGCTCAACAAAAGAAACTAAGTGGGTGTGCATCCAAATCGCTTGCTCACGAAGACCTAGGGCATTTTGAGGAAGCCCATCATTGGAATATACAAGCCAAGTTCTGTAATGATAAATTCCCACTAGTATATGAAAGTGACAGAATGAGAGACTCTCTATCATGAAGATCATGGTGCTACTTTGAAGCACAAGTGTGGTAAAAGGAGAGTAACATTGTCCCTTCTCTCTTTTTCTCTCATTTTTTGGGCCTTCTCTTTTTTATGGCCTCTTTTTCTTTTTCTTTTTTTTCGTCCGGAGTCTCATCCTGACTTGTGGGGGAATCATAGTCTCCATCATCCTTTCCTCACTTGGGACAATGCTCTAAAAATGATGATCATCACACTTATTATTTTTCTTACAACTCAACAATTACAACTCAATACTTAGAACAAAATATGACTCTATATGAATGCCTCCGGCGGTGTACCGGGATATGCAATGAATCAAGAGTGACATGTATGAAAGAATTATGAACAGTGGCTTTGCCACAAATACGATGTCAACTACATGATCATGCTAGCAATATGACAATAATGGAGCGTGTCATAATGAACGGAACGGTGGAAAGTTGCATAGCAATATATCTCGGAATGGCTATGGAAATGTCATGATAGGTAGGTATGGTGGCTGTTTTGAGTAAGGTATTTGGTGGGTGTATGATACCGGCGAAAAGTGTGCGGTATTAGAGAGGCTAGCAATGGTGGAAGGAAGGAAAGTGCGTATAATACATGGACTCAACATTAGTCATAAAGAAATCATATACTTATTGCAAAAATCTAGAAGTTATCAAAGCAAAGTATTACACGCATGCTCCTAGGGGGATAGATTGCTAGGAAAAGACCATCGCTCGTCCCCGACCGCCACTCATAAGGAAGACAATCAATAAATAAATCATGCTTCGACTTCATCACATAACGGTTCACCATACATGCATGCTACGGGAATCACAAACTTTAACACAAGCATTTCTCAAATTCACAACTACTTAGCTACCATGACTCTAATATCACCATCCTCATATCTCAAAACAATTATCAAGCATCAATTTTTTTTCTTTGTATTCAACGCACTCAAAAGAAAGTTTTACAAATCTCGAATACCAAGCATATTATTATTAAGAAAATTACCATGCTATTAAGACTCTCAAAATAATCTAAGTGAAGCATGAGAGATCAATAGTTTCTATAAAACAAATCCACCATCGTGCTCTAAAAGATATAAGTGAAGCACTAGAGCAAAATTATATAACTCAAAAGATATAAGTGATGCACATAGAGTATTCTATCAAATTCCAAATTATGTATGGCTCTCTCAAAAGGTGTTTACAGAAAGGATGATTGTGGTAGACTAACAAGCAAAGACTCAAATCATAAAATACGCTCCAAGCAAAACACATATCATGTGGTGAATAAAAACATAGCTCCAAGTAAAGTTACCGATAGAAGTAGACGAAAGAGGGGATGCCTTCCGGGGCATCCCCAAGCTTTGGATTTTAGGTATCCTTAGATTATCTTGGGGGTGCCATGGGCATACCCGAGCTTAGGCTCTTGCCTCTCCTTGTTCCATAATCCATCAAAGCTTTACCCAAAACTTGAAAACTTCACAACACAAAACTTAAAGTAGAAAATCTCGTGAGCTCCGTTAGCGAAAGAAAACAAAAGACCACTTCAAGGTACTGTAATGAACTCATTCTTTATTTATATTGGTGTTATACCTACTGTATTCCAACTTCTCTATGGTTCATAAACTATTTTTTTAGCCATAGATTCATCAAAATAAGCAAACAACACATGAAAAACAGAATATGTCAAAAACAGAACAGTCTGTAGTAATCTGTAACTAGCGCAAGATCTGGAATCCCAAAAATTCTAAAATAAACTGCTGGACGTGAGTAATTTATACATTAATCATCTGCAAAAATAATTAACTAAATATCACTCTCCAAATAAAAATGACAGCAGTTCTCGTGAGTGCTAAAGTTTCTGTTTTTTACAGCAAGTTCAACAAGACTTTCCCCAAGTCTTCCCAACGGTTCTACTTGGCACAAACACTAATTAAGCACAAAAAACACAACCAAAAAAGAGGCTAAATAATTTATTAATTACTAAACAGGATCAAAAATCAAGGAATAAAAATAAAATTGGGTTGCCTCCCAACAAGCGCTATCATTTAACTCCCCTAGCTAGGCATAACAAGCCCCCCCCCCCCCCCCCCCCCCCCCCCCCCCCCCCCCCCCCCCCCCCCCCCCCCCCCCCCCCCCCCCCCCCCCCCCCCCCCCCCCCCCCCCCCCCCCCCCCCCCCCCCCCCCCCCCCCCCCCCCCCCCCCCCCCCCCCCCCCCCCCCCCCCCCCCCCCCCCCCCCCCCCCCCCCCCCCCCCCCCCCCCCCCCCCCCCCCCCCCCCCCCCCCCCCCCCCCCCCCCCCCCCCCCCCCCCCCCCCCCCCCCCCCCCCCCCCCCCCCCCCCCCCCCCCCCCCCCCCCCCCCCCCCCCCCCCCCCCCCCCCCCCCCCCCCCCCCCCCCCCCCCCCCCCCCCCCCCCCCCCCCCCCCCCCCCCCCCCCCCCCCCCCCCCCCCCCCCCCCCCCCCCCCCCCCCCCCCCCCCCCCCCCCCCCCCCCCCCCCCCCCCCCCCCCCCCCCCCCCCCCCCCCCCCCCCCCCCCCCCCCCCCCCCCCCCCCCCCCCCCCCCCCCCCCCCCCCCCCCCCCCCCCCCCCCCCCCCCCCCCCCCCCCCCCCCCCCCCCCCCCCCCCCCCCCCCCCCCCCCCCCCCCCCCCCCCCCCCCCCCCCCCCCCCCCCCCCCCCCCCCCCCCCCCCCCCCCCCCCCCCCCCCCCCCCCCCCCCCCCCCCCCCCCCCCCCCCCCCCCCCCCCCCCCCCCCCCCCCCCCCCCCCCCCCCCCCCCCCCCCCCCCCCCCCCCCCCCCCCCCCCCCCCCCCCCCCCCCCCCCCCCCCCCCCCCCCCCCCCCCCCCCCCCCCCCCCCCCCCCCCCCCCCCCCCCCCCCCCCCCCCCCCCCCCCCCCCCCCCCCCCCCCCCCCCCCCCCCCCCCCCCCCCCCCCCCCCCCCCCCCCCCCCCCCCCCCCCCCCCCCCCCCCCCCCCCCCCCCCCCCCCCCCCCCCCCCCCCCCCCCCCCCCCCCCCCCCCCCCCCCCCCCCCCCCCCCCCCCCCCCCCCCCCCCCCCCCCCCCCCCCCCCCCCCCCCCCCCCCCCCCCCCCCCCCCCCCCCCCCCCCCCCCCCCCCCCCCCCCCCCCCCCTACAACCGGACATTAACAAATTCCCATCTGCCCATAACCGCGGGCACGGCTTTTGAAAGTTCAAATCCCTACAGGGGAGTCCCAACTTAGCCCATGACAAGCTCTCACGGTCAACGAAGGAATAGACCTCCTCCCGAGACGTTCCGATCAGACTTGGTATCTCGGTTCTTCAAGACACTTCGATAGGTTAAAACAAGACCAACAACACCGCCCGAATGTGCTGACAAATCCCGATAGGAGCTGCACATATCTCTTTCTCAAGGCACACTCAGATTATCTAAACTTCCGGTAGGCCAGCCCAGAGTTTCCCCTGGTAGCCACCGGCGGCTGACGAGTTGGACCAACACTCAGAGGAGCACTGGCCCGGGGGGGGGGGCTAAATAAGATGACCCTCGGGCTCCGGAAACCCAAGGGAAAAAGAGACTAGGTGGCAAATGGTAAAACCAAGGTTGGGCATTGCTGGAAAAGCTTTAATCAAGGCGAACTATCAAGGGGTTCCCATTATAACCCAACCGCGTAAGGAATGCAAAATCCGGGAACATAACACCGATATGACGGAAACTAGGGCGGCAAGAGTGGAACAAAACACTAGGCGAGAGGCCAAGCCTTCCACCCTTTACCAAGTATATAGACTCAGATTCATCTATCCAACCAACACATAGAACTTCAAAGAGTGCCCCAAAGTTTCTACCGGAGAATCACGACGAAAACGTGTGCCCACCCCTATGCATAGGTTCATGGGCGGAACCCGCAAGTTGTTCACCAAAACATACATGAAGTGAATCACATGATACCCATTGTCACCACAGATACGCACGACAAGACATACATCAAGTGTTCTCAAATCTTTAAAGACTCAGTCCGATAAGATAACTTCAAAGGGGAAACTCAATCCATTACAAGAGAGTAGAGGGGGAGAAGAAACATAAGATCCAACTATAATAGCAAAGCTCGCGGTACATCAAGATCGTGCCAAATCAAGAACACGAGAGAGAGAGAGAGAAAGAGAGAGATCAAACACATAGCTACTGGTACATACCCTCAGCCCCGAGGGTGGACTACTCCCTCCTTGTCATGGAGAGCACCGGGATGACGAAGATAGCCACCAAAGAGGAGTTCCCCCTCTGGCAGGGTGCCGGAACGGGTCTTGATTGGCTTTCGGTGGCTACGGAGGCTTCTGGCGGCGGAACTCCCGATCTATTGTGTTCCCCGATTGTTTTAGGGTATATGGAGATATATAGGCGGAAGAAGTACGTCAGGGGAGCCAGGAGGGGCCCACGAGGGTGGAGGGCGCACCCAGGGGGTGGGCGCGCCCCCTACCTCGTGGCTTCCTCATTGCTTCATTTACGTGGACTTCAAGTCTCCCGGGTTGCTTTCCTTCCAAAAATAAGTTCCGTGAAGTTTCAGGTCAATTGGACTCTGTTTGATTTTCCTTTTCTGCGATACACTGAAACAAGGAAAAAACAGAAACTGGCATTGGGCTCTAGGTTAATAGGTTAGTCCCAAAAATCATATAAAATAGCATATAAATGCATATAAAAAATCCAAGGTTGATAATATAATAACATGGAACAATCAAAAATTATAGATACGTTGGAGACGTATCATACACCATGAAGAAAGGTGTATATCCAGTAGTGCGGTTGGGCGTGGTCCGCAGCCCCCAGAGTACGGAGTCAAGTTCCTCCACCCAGTGCTTGTCTAATTCTTTCAAAGACAACACTAGTCTAGGTTTGATGCTGCTCATAATAAGACCACTAGCCCGTTCGACTTAACCGTTTGTCTGTGGGTGATAGACCGAGGCATAATCGAGCTTAATGCCTAGATTATCACACTAGGTTTTCACTTCATCGACTATGAAATTAGATCCATTATTGGTGATTATGCTGTGCGGGACACCATAACGGTGTACCACGCCAGATATGAAATCTATTACTGGCCCCGCTTCGGCCGTTTTGACTGGTTTGGCCTCTATCCACTTAGTGAATTTATCCACCATGACCAGCAGATACTTTCTCTTATGGCTTCCTCCTTTAAGGGGTCCGACCATATCGAGTCCCCAGACCGCAAAAGACCAAGTGATGGGGATTGTTTGTAAGGCAGTGGGGGCATATGGCTTTGGTTGGCAAAGAGTTGGCATCCAACGCAACGTTGGACAAGGTCCTGCGCATCTGCTCGGGCCGTCGGCCAATAAAACCCTGTACGAAAGGCCTTGCTAACAAGGGCCCGAGCTGCGGCGTGGTGACCGCCGAGTCCGGCGTGAATTTCAGCCAAAAGCTGCCGCCCCTCTTCCTCGGAGATACATCGTTGAAGAACTCTGGTAGCGCTTTTCTTGTAGAGCTCTCCATCATGAACCTTGTAGGCCTTTGATCGCCGGACGATGCAGTGGGCCTCATTCTGGTCCTCAGGAAGCTCCTTCTTGTTAAGGTAGGCTAGGAAGGGTTCGGTCCATGGCGCAATGACTGCCATGATGAGATGCGCCGACGGTGTTATGTCGGTGGCTGAGCCTCCGATGATGTCGGTGTTTTCAGAATCTGGGGTTATGTTCGGATCCGGACTAGTGTTGTTGTTTTCCCCCTGCCACACTACAGATGGCTTAAAAAGCCTTTCCAGAAAGATATTGGGTGGAAGGGGGTCGCACTTAGCACCGATACGAGCAAGGACGTCCGCCGCCTGATTACTTTCTCGAGCCACATGGTGGAACTCGAGCCCCTCGAACCGGGCCGACATTTTTATGACAGCATTACGGTAAGCTGCCATCTTTGGATCTTTGGCGTCGAAGTCTCCATTTATTTGAGATATTGCAAGGTTTGAGTCCCCACGCACTTCTAGGCGTTGTATGCCCATGGAGACAGCCATCCGGAGACCATGCAATAAGGCCTCGTATTCGGCTGCATTTTTGGAGTCTGTGTATAGTATTTGGAGTACATACTGAGCGACGTCTCCAGTTGGTGACGTTAAGACGATGCCCACCCCTAGCCCTGCCAGCATTTTGGAGCCATCGAAAACATAACCCAATTGGAATATGCGCCGTACTCTTTAGGGAGTTCGACCTCTCTCTATTCGGCGAAGAAGTCAGCCAGTACTCGGGATTTAATAGCTCGACGTGGTTTGTATGTAATATCTGATGGAAGGAGCTCAATGGTGTCACACCCTCGATGCAACTATAGCTCCCACGTGTCAAGGCACGACTTAGAGACATAATCACATTGAAGGCATATGTCGCAAGTAAGGTAATCTTTACACATCCCATGTAATATAATAATAAAGGGGAGAGAACATAGTTGGCTTACACTCGCCACGTCAATCAAGGTACATAAATAACATTACATCATTCAAAACACTCATGGCCCGACTACGACGCCAAAATAAAAGATAACCCAACATGCGACATGGTCCCGATCACCCCCAACTGGGCACCACTACTGTTCATCAGGAAAGGAAACATAATAACGTTGAGAGTCCTCGTCGAACTCCCACTTGAGCTCGAGCGCGTCACCTGGAGCGGAATCATCAGGCCCTGCATCTGGTGTAATAGTAATCTGTGAGCCACAGGGACTCAGCAATCTCGCACCCTCGCGATCAAGACTATTTAAGCTTATAGGTAAGGTAAGGTAAATATATGTGGAGCTGCAGCAAGTGACTAGCATATATGGTGGCTATCCTGTTCGCAAAAGAGAGCGAGAAGAGGAGGCAAAGCGCGAGCGAGAAACTAGAGAGCAACCTGCGCAAGCATTACTCCAACACCGTGTCCACTTCCCGGACTCCGTTGAGAAGAGGCCATCACGGTAACACACTCAGTTGATTCATTTTAATTAAGTTA
>JAAAWM010009784.1:0-28266 GCA_036873465.1 Thinopyrum obtusiflorum
AACGACGGGGAGGCCCGCCGACAGGGGCTGTCTGAGTGACACGGGCGGCGAGGGCGGCCCGACGCTCGGTGTGAGCTTGACACGCGTCTGCCATGTATGCGGTGGAGCGGTGGAGCATGGATCGACGGAAGGAAAGCTTCAGTGCACCCCTACCTAGCACGCCAAATGTCGGATCACGGATTCCTGCAAAACCCTTGAGGTTCGAACTCTGGGGTGCGCATGAAGATCTCTCTCTCCCCCTAGCTCACTCTCTCACCACGGTCTCAAAGCTCAGCTCGTCGAACTCGAAGAAAAAGGGACACAAGAGTTTATACTGGTTCGGGCCACCGATGTGGTGTAATACCCTACTCCAGTGTGGTGTGGTGGATTGCCTTGTAGGCCGGGATGAACAAGTACAAGGGAAGAACTACCTCCTGAGGAGAGGCATTCTTGAGCTCGGTGAGCTTGTGTGGTTGAGGATGATCTAAATGATCCATCCCCTTGCTAGGGTGGTGGCTAGTCCTATTTATAGAGGCCCGGGTCCTCTCCCCAAATATTAGGCGGGAAGGGATCCCACAACGGCCAATTTGAAGGGGGACAGGTAGTACAAGCTATCCTGACAAAAGGTGGTCTTCGCCTGCCAAAGGCTGTGGTGGTGACGCCGTCTTGGGCTCCGCGATGACCTCCGTTCTGCCGTCCCGCTGGTCTTGGTCTTGTTGCATCGATATGGAAACCTTTGCCTGACGCCTCAGGACTCTTTGCCTGTGCCTGCTCCTTTAGCACCAAAGAGGAAACCAGTACTCTGCGCCCGCTCGCGCCCGCCTGGCCTTGGTCGTCATGGCTCACACCACGGGAACCTCATGAGGTGCCCCTCGCCTTGATCTCTCTGCTCCTCGCGAGCCAGCCTAGCGAGGCTGCCCCTGAGGAGGTCTTGTGTCGCCTGCCTCACGAGGCTTGGCCCCTCGCGAGGGTCTTGAGTGTTTGCTGGTGAAGATGGGCCGTACAGGGCTGCTAGTGGAGCCATGTCGTGGGCCGCAGGCTGGCAAGTCTGGGGACCCCCATTCCCAGAACATCGACAAACTGATTTTTTAATGCATTTATGTGCATAATTCAAATTTGAACTACATGCACATGCTCCAGTGCATATAAATTGGTTGAAAAATCAAATTGGTGTCCTTGGGTGCATGCTTAGGTCCCATGCAAGAAATGGGAATGAATTTCAAACACCAGGGCACCGTTGATTGCCGGCAAAACATTGAAATGCCTGGTTTTTAAATTCTAGTAAATCCAAAACTCGTCTGAAATTCATGAAACTTGGCATGCTATCATGGAGCGGCATCGACATGCCGTGGTAAATTTTTTGTCCCATATGGGGCAGGTTTGGGTATATGCTTCTCACAAACCTGAGCTTCTCACAACAAGCATGATGGTTTTCGGTAGGGAACGTCCCACCTTTGGGGACGAAACGATATCCATTGCCTCTTATTCCTTTCAAATTTTTTCTCGTGTCAACATAGAACAACAGGAGTGTTGTGTGAATTTTTGTGATTTTTCGGGGTTCGTTTGGACATTTTTATGCATTAACTGAGTTTTCAATGCATTTATTTGCATAATTCAAATTTGAACTACATGCACATGCTCTAGTGCATATAAATTGGTCAAAAAATCAAATATGTGTCCTTGGGTGCATGCTTAGGTCCCATGCAAGAAATGGGAATGAATTTCAAACACCAGGGCACCGTTGATTGCCGGCAAAACATTGAGATGCCTGGTTTTTAAATTCTAGTAAATCCAAAACTCGTCTGAAATTCATGAAACTTGGCATGCTATCATGGAGCGGCATCAACTTGCCGTGGTACAAATTTTGTCCCATTTGGGGCAGGTTTGGGTATATGCTTCTCACAAACCGTAGCTTCTCACAACAAGCATGATGGTTTTCGGTAGGGAACGTCCCACCTTTGGGGACGAAACGATATCCATTGCCTCTTATTGCTTTCAAATTTTTTTCTCGTGTCAACATAGGATAACATGAGTGTTTTGTGAATTTTTGTGATTTTTCGGGGTTCGTTTGGACTTTTTATGCATTAACTGAGTTTTCAATGCATTTATGCGCATAATTTAAATTTGACCTGCATGCACATGCTCCAGTGCATATAAATAGGTCAAAAAAATCAAATCTGTGTCCTTGTGTGCATGCTTAGGTCCCATGCAAGAAATGGGGGGGGGGGGGGGGGGGGGGGGGGGGGGGGGGGGGGGGGGGGGGGGGGGGGGGGGGGGGGGGGGGGGGGGGGGGGGGGGGGGGGGGGGGGGGGGGGGGGGGGGGGGGGGGGGGGGGGGGGGGGGGGGGGGGGGGGGGGGGGGGGGGGGGGGGGGGGGGGGGGGGGGGGGGGGGGGGGGGGGGGGGGGGGGGGGGGGGGGGGGGGGGGGGGGGGGGGGGGGGGGGGGGGGGGGGGGGGGGGGGGGGGGGGGGGGGGGGGGGGGGGGGGGGGGGGGGGGGGGGGGGGGGGGGGGGGGGGGGGGGGGGGGGGGGGGGGGGGGGGGGGGGGGGGGGGGGGGGGGGGGGGGGGGGGGGGGGGGGGGGGGGGGGGGGGGGGGGGGGGGGGGGGGGGGGGGGGGGGGGGGGGGGGGGGGGGGGGGGGGGGGGGGGGGGGGGGGGGGGGGGGGGGGGGGGGGGGGGGGGGGGGGGGGGGGGGGGGGGGGGGGGGGGGGGGGGGGGGGGGGGGGGGGGGGGGGGGGGGGGGGGGGGGGGGGGGGGGGGGGGGGGGGGGGGGGGGGGGGGGGGGGGGGGGGGGGGGGGGGGGGGGGGGGGGGGGGGGGGGGGGGGGGGGGGGGGGGGGGGGGGGGGGGGGGGGGGGGGGGGGGGGGGGGGGGGGGGGGGGGGGGGGGGGGGGGGGGGGGGGGGGGGGGGGGGGGGGGGGGGGGGGGGGGGGGGGGGGGGGGGGGGGGGGGGGGGGGGGGGGGGGGGGGGGGGGGGGGGGGGGGGGGGGGGGGGGGGGGGGGGGGGGGGGGGGGGGGGGGGGGGGGGGGGGGGGGGGGGGGGGGGGGGGGGGGGGGGGGGGGGGGGGGGGGGGGGGGGGGGGGGGGGGGGGGGGGGGGGGGGGGGGGGGGGGGGGGGGGGGGGGGGGGGGGGGGGGGGGGGGGGGGGGGGGGGGGGGGGGGGGGGGGGGGGGGGGGGGGGGGGGGGGGGGGGGGGGGGGGGGGGGGGGGGGGGGGGGGGGGGGGGGGGGGGGGGGGGGGGGGGGGGGGGGGGGGGGGGGGGGGGGGGGGGGGGGGGGGGGGGGGGGGGGGGGGGGGGGGGGGGGGGGGGGGGGGGGGGGGGGGGGGGGGGGGGGGGGGGGGGGGGGGGGGGGGGGGGGGGGGGGGGGGGGGGGGGGGGGGGGGGGGGGGGGGGGGGGGGGGGGGGGGGGGGGGGGGGGGGGGGGGGGGGGGGGGGGGGGGGGGGGGGGGGGGGGGGGGGGGGGGGGGGGGGGGGGGGGGGGGGGGGGGGGGGGGGGGGGGGGGGGGGGGGGGGGGGGGGGGGGGGGGGGGGGGGGGGGGGGGGGGGGGGGGGGGGGGGGGGGGGGGGGGGGGGGGGGGGGGGGGGGGGGGGGGGGGGGGGGGGGGGGGGGGGGGGGGGGGGGGGGGGGGGGGGGGGGGGGGGGGGGGGGGGGGGGGGGGGGGGGGGGGGGGGGGGGGGGGGGGGGGGGGGGGGGGGGGGGGGGGGGGGGGGGGGGGGGGGGGGGGGGGGGGGGGGGGGGGGGGGGGGGGGGGGGGGGGGGGGGGGGGGGGGGGGGGGGGGGGGGGGGGGGGGGGGGGGGGGGGGGGGGGGGGGGGGGGGGGGGGGGGGGGGGGGGGGGGGGGGGGGGGGGGGGGGGGGGGGGGGTCGAAAAATCAAATATGTGTCCTTGGGTGCATGCTTAGGTCCCATGCAAGAATTGGGAATGAATATCAAACACCAGGATACCGTTGATTGCCGGCAAAACATTGAGATGCCTGGTTTTTAAATTCTAGTAAATGCAAAACTCGTCTGAAATTCATGAAACTTAGCATGCTATCATGGAGCGGCATCAACATGCCGTGGTACAAATTTTGTCCCATCTGGGGCAGGTTTGGGTATATGCTTCTCACAAACCGGAGCTTCTCACAACAAGCATGATGGTGTTCGGTAGGGAACGTCCCACCTTTGGGGACAAAATGATATCCATTGCCTCTTATTGCTTTCAAATTTTTTTCTCGTGTCAACATAGAACAACAGGAGTGTTGTGTGAATTTTTGTGATTTTTCGGGGTTCGTTTGGACATTTTTGTGCATTAACTGAGTTTTCAATGCATTTATATGCATAATTCAAATTGGAACTAGATGCACATGCTCCAGTGCATATAAATTCGTCGAAAAATCAAATATGTGTCCTTGGGTGCATGCTTAGGTCCCATGCAAGAAATGGGAATGAATTTCAAACACCAGGGCACCGTTGATTGCCGGTAAAACATTGATATGCATGTTTTTTAGATTCTAGTAAATCCAAAATTTTGTTAACCGTTCACGTGATGCCAGGTGTCTTGGTTTTAATGGCTGTAGGAGGTGCCGTGCAGACAGCTGCTTGACCTTGACTGAACGGGAGGCGTGCGAGCGCCGTCCGGTGTGCAGGCTGACCGAGAGGCGTGCAAGCTGTCCTCGAGTGCGCAGGCTCACCGGGAAGCGTGTGAGCTGTATGCTGCGCAAGCTCACTGGGAAGCGAGCCCTTTGACTTCCATGGCCGCCCACCTTGCTCGCATCCTCTCCATTAATGGCACCCAAGCCGCAGTTTAATTCGCTTTTTAAATATAAAACACTTATCGCAAACGTTTTAGTTAGAACACCCGTATGCAAACCGACAGCTTCCCCAGGAAGCCAAGAGAAAATGTGCCGAGCAGGATTTCTGCAGCTCTTGATCGCAAACGTTTTAGATAGAACACCCGAATGCAAAGTGAGAGCAGTGTAGGATTTGTGCATCCCTTCAACGCAAACGGTTGTTTTGGATGACCCGTGTGCAACCACGTACAAACAATTTGGTAAGATTAGTCAATCCTTGTAACACTGCGATTTGTCAAAATATGAAGCTAGAAATCACTAGCAGTATCTAATTTTTGCAACTAAAATTCAGTAATTAAGCATAGATTTCATTCATAGATTAAGCAGCCGTTCTTAATTTATACAAATAGTTCAACTCGACAGCTGAACCGACCAAAATTTTCCCCAATTGTTGCCAACCACGTACAGAAATAGCTAGTTCAACTATATATACTAGCTAATTTTAAGTACGTTGTACAGTTCCACCACATCTATAGTCAGATGAACTGAACAAAATAGCCCCTAAATACTACTACTACTACTACTACTACTACTACTGCGGAGGGGCTTTGTACTACTTCCGGCTGCCTCTCCTCTGCCGAGCGCGCTCAGTAAGAGGCGGAGGAGGAGGAGCCTACCGATGAGCTGGGCAACCGCAAGGTGGTGCCTGCCGCTAATGCAACTTCAGCGACGTTCACCTCGAACGCCCTCTGCCGTTCCAGACGACCCCTCTCGAAGCGGTGGTTCTCCTCATAGATCTCATGATTCCTCGCCTCTGAGGCGGCGTGTGCCGAAGCCACGGCGGTGGTAAGGCTCTTTGGGTGCTTGACGAGGCGCTCCTCCTCCTCCCGTAGGAACTCGGTGTAGCGCGCAAGGTCGCTGACGCACGTGCTGGCATCCACCTCCACCTCCCGCCTTCGGGCGGCGGTGGCGGAGCGGGTGATGACCCTGGCGGTCGACGATGACCTGGCGGCCACGGCGGCCGACGACGGGGTGGTGGCCACGACCACCACCTCCCGCCTTCGGGCCGCGGTGGCGGAGCGGGTGATGGCTAGAGTGGCGGGTAGTGGGGTGGCGGCCACGACGGCACCTCCCGCCTTTGGGCCGCGGCGGCGGAGCAGGCGATGGCCCTGGCTTTCGATGGTGGTGTGGCGGCAACGGCGGCCGGCAACAGCTACCGACGGGCACCGGCGTCGGAGCGTGTGGTGGGTGTTCCGCGCACACCCAACAGGGACGCCACGCGCACTACACTACGCTGGGGACTGCGCCGCTGCTGCGGTATAGCCTCCCAGCTGGAGCTGTCCTCTGATGACGACGGAGTGGCTGAGTGACGACAACGGACCGGTGCCATTGGCGATTGTGGGAGAAGCAGATGAGATAAGCTACAGGGATGGAGGGGAAAATGCGACGCAGGACTCGCCGGCCATGAGGGTTTTTATAGCAGGCCGGTAAGCATTGGGATTTTGGGGGATTTCACCGAGTCGGGCAGGAAGCTTGAGCGGGAACCTGCGAGGTTGCGCGGGAACGGGCTCACCGACGATTCATTGGCGCCACCGTTTGGCAAAAAGAATGCCCCCGCGCGCTGCGTAAGCTTGCGCTGTAAGCCGTCTGTGGCAGCGGGGTGACAAGACGTGCAAGAGGAGGACGAAAGGCCACGTACACATACGGTTAATAAAAAAACGTTTGCGATTTAATTACCTACTATACCATCGTCCTGGATTATAAGTATGATTTAACTAATAAAATACGAATGCATGTCGCCAAACATTATATAGTTGGATTTGTATTTGAACATAGTTTCCAATTATATAATTTTTAAAACATGCATTAACATTTTGTTGGTTAAATTTGAGGGCAAAGTATGGCACAGAATATAAAGGAGACTATAGACTAGACGGGGGTGGTACCACACGGCTGCTCTCTACGCAGCGACGCAACTGTCGGCCGGCTTGTAGGCGACCATTTCCTGCATGTTCAACTGCTCTATGCGTGTGGTTGCTTGCGGTTCAGGCGGCCGCGGAGCGCTCTGCTCACGTCCCGCCACGCGCGCTCTGCTCTCGTGTCCCTCCGGGTGCTCTGCCCTCATCCCTCCACGTGTACTGCCAGTGTTTGGGGCCGGCGCACGATCACGCACGTTCGTGTGCAAGCGGTTGCGCCGGGCACGGCGCGACGATGCAGTTACCCGCTGCAAAAACTGCATGCGGACGCGCTGAGAATCCACGCCGCCCGGCCCCCTTTTATTCCTGCGGCCATTTACCTTCATTTCTCGTCTCACACAACACAATAAGCACACCCATGAGGACACATACAGAGAGGACATCCAGCGGTTCCAAGGGGGGGGGGGGGGGGGGGGGGGGGGGGGGGGGGGGGGGGGGGGGGGGGGGGGGGGGGGGGGGGGGGGGGGGGGGGGGGGGGGGGGGGGGGGGGGGGGGGGGGGACACGAATGATCCGGTCTCGATGGAGAGCTCCATCCAAACTATGGAGCAGTTCCTTGCCGAGGACAAGTACCAAGTGGTCGGCTTCAACCTCGAGTACACCATCGGTCATGCCGGGCACGATCAGAAGGTTGCCGTCGCCCAGTTGTGCATGCGACATGACGTCCTCGTCTACCACTTCCACCTTGCCACAAGGTCTTGCGAGCGTTTCTCCAGGTTTATCAACAGCTCCGACTACAGTTTCGCTATGGTGGACACCACCAACGATCTAAAAGCGCTCAAGGTTTCGGACTTGAAATGCCCGTATCTTGTCAACATCCAGCACCACTACAAGGTCTGGGGAAGTGACAAAAACAAACTGAACTCCCTGGTTGACCTTGCCTCGGCCATCATCGACCCCTACTACGCAAAGATGAAGGAAGAGCGCAATAAGGACAAGAACGCCTGGCACAGTGTGTGGCATAAGAGACTGGATGAACAAAATGTCAAGTACGCGGCCATGGACGCGTACACAAGCTACGAGATGTACAGGTGGATCGATGACATGAGGAACTGTCTTCTTGCTGACAAAGACGAGGGATCAAGCCACATAGCAGTGGCGGGAGCATCACAAGAAGTAGATAACTAGACGATCATTTCTCCTACTTTAGAATGCATGCAATTGTTTATTGAGGTGTGTGCGAATGATCTGTATAGTCACTTATGTAATTGGATGTTTATTTCAGTTATGTATATACATGTTATTCTACTGTAGACAGAGCAATTCACACGGCTTATTAGCAGCAATCGTCTGTGTTATTATTGGTCTTCGCACACATTTCATATTACGGACCTGTTTGCCGTGTATCACGCACATCTTGTTCAGTTGAACCGTTTACATTGTGTTGCCTAATCACACACAGTTCATCCCAGTGAACCGTATGCTGTATATCGCACACGCCTTCATCTGGCTGCCCGTTTCTTTTGTGCCTCCTCATCCCAAATAGTTAATTGAGCTGAACCATATGCCCTGCATCACATACGCAACTAAATTCTAAACCGTGTTTGATGCATCTGTCATCGCAAACGTTTTGCACCTTTTTGATGGTTTTTTACACCACCGTTTGCGATTATGGCATCGCACACAGTTTCGTCGAAGGGTCTCTGATCATAGTGTCGCGTTTGGACCATCCTGCAGTAGTGTGAGCTAGTCACCAAATGTGAAGCCTGCCAGTTACATTCCAAAAGCATCCACCTGCCTGCACAAGCTCTTCAGACAATCCCTTTGTCATGGCCGTTTTTGGTCTGGGGGGGGGGGGGGGGGGGGGGGGGGGGGGGGGGGGGGGGGGGGGGGGGGGGGGGGGGGGGGGGGGGGGGGGGGGGGGGGGGGGGGGGGGGGGGGGGGGGGGGGGGGGGGGGGGGGGGGGGGGGGGGGGGGGGGGGGGGGGGGGGGGGGGGGGGGGGGGGGGGGGGGGGGGGGGGGGGGGGGGGGGGGGGGGGGGGGGGGGGGGGGGGGGGGGGGGGGGGGGGGGGGGGGGGGGGGGGGGGGGGGGGGGGGGGGGGGGGGGGGGGGGGGGGGGGGGGGGGGGGGGGGGGGGGGGGGGGGGGGGGGGGGGGGGGGGGGGGGGGGGGGGGGGGGGGGGGGGGGGGGGGGGGGGGGGGGGGGGGGGGGGGGGGGGGGGGGGGGGGGGGGGGGGGGGGGGGGGGGGGGGGGGGGGGGGGGGGGGGGGGGGGGGGGGGGGGGGGGGGGGGGGGGGGGGGGGGGGGGGGGGGGGGGGGGGGGGGGGGGGGGGGGGGGGGGGGGGGGGGGGGGGGGGGGGGGGGGGGGGGGGGGGGGGGGGGGGGGGGGGGGGGGGGGGGGGGGGGGGGGGGGGGGGGGGGGGGGGGGGGGGGGGGGGGGGGGGGGGGGGGGGGGGGGGGGGGGGGGGGGGGGGGGGGGGGGGGGGGGGGGGGGGGGGGGGGGGGGGGGGGGGGGGGGGGGGGGGGGGGGGGGGGGGGGGGGGGGGGGGGGGGGGGGGGGGGGGGGGGGGGGGGGGGGGGGGGGGGGGGGGGGGGGGGGGGGGGGGGGGGGGGGGGGGGGGGGGGGGGGGGGGGGGGGGGGGGGGGGGGGGGGGGGGGGGGGGGGGGGGGGGGGGGGGGGGGGGGGGGGGGGGGGGGGGGGGGGGGGGGGGGGGGGGGGGGGGGGGGGGGGGGGGGGGGGGGGGGGGGGGGGGGGGGGGGGGGGGGGGGGGGGGGGGGGGGGGGGGGGGGGGGGGGGGGGGGGGGGGGGGGGGGGGGGGGGGGGGGGGGGGGGGGGGGGGGGGGGGGGGGGGGGGGGGGGGGGGGGGGGGGGGGGGGGGGGGGGGGGGGGGGGGGGGGGGGGGGGGGGGGGGGGGGGGGGGGGGGGGGGGGGGGGGGGGGGGGGGGGGGGGGGGGGGGGGGGGGGGGGGGGGGGGGGGGGGGGGGGGGGGGGGGGGGGGGGGGGGGGGGGGGGGGGGGGGGGGGGGGGGGGGGGGGGGGGGGGGGGGGGGGGGGGGGGGGGGGGGGGGGGGGGGGGGGGGGGGGGGGGGGGGGGGGGGGGGGGGGGGGGGGGGGGGGGGGGGGGGGGGGGGGGGGGGGGGGGGGGGGGGGGGGGGGGGGGGGGGGGGGGGGGGGGGGGGGGGGGGGGGGGGGGGGGGGGGGGGGGGGGGGGGGGGGGGGGGGGGGGGGGGGGGGGGGGGGGGGGGGGGGGGGGGGGGGGGGGGGGGGGGGGGGGGGGGGGGGGGGGGGGGGGGGGGGGGGGGGGGGGGGGGGGGGGGGACACCACCTTGAAAGCCAGGGCCATCTCCCGCTCCGCCACCGCGGCCTGAAGGCGGGAGGTGATCTTCGTGGCCGCCACCCCACTGCCAGCCACCGTGGCCATCACCCGCTCCGCCACCGTGGCCGAAGGCGGGAGGTGGTGGTCGTGGCTGCCACCCCATTGTTGGCTGCCATGGCCGCCAGCCCACCGTCGACCGCCAGGGTCATCACCCGCTCCGCCACTACCGCCCGAAGGCGGGAGGCGGAGGTGGATGCCCGCACATGCATCAGCGACCTTGCGCGCTACAATGAGTTCCCGCGGGAGGATGAAGAGCGCCTCGTCGAGCACGCAAAGAGCCTTACCGCCGCCGTGGCCACGGCACACGCCGCCTCAGAGGCGAGGAATCAGGAGATCTACGAGGAGAACCACCGCTTCGAGAGGGGTCATCTGAAGCGGTAGAGGGCGTTCGAGGTGAGCGTCACTGAAGCTACACCAGTGGCAGGCACCATATTGTAGTTGTCCAGCTCGTTGGTAGGCTCCTCCTCCTTTGCCTCTTACTGAGTGCGCTCGACAGAGGAGAGGCAGCCGGAAATGATACAAAGCCCCTCCGTGGATCACTAGCAAAACACATGGCAAAACTGAACCTCATTTTAACAATCTGCCAGAAACAATATTTAGCAAAAGTAGAGCATGGTAATGACAAGCTAGAGTACTCCATAATTGCAACTAGAGACATGAATGGATATAGCAATACCACATCTTCAAAACACTCTTACTGAACTACCTCAAAATATACATGGATCTACTGGTAGCAACAAGTTTACATAGCATCAAAATGTAACAGGAAAAGACTTAGCAAAATTGCTAAGTGTCTGAAAACAACAACATCACGAAGCCTACTTTGCATGCTTGTGCTAGTCACCAAAAAGCTCATAAAAATACAAGGCTTGCACCTATGTAAAGATGGCATGGATATGCTCCAAAAACATATAGACATCATGCTCATAGGACGCACACACAAAATGCAACGAAAATGACAAATCAGCAAGTTATGTTGAATTCCAGCAGACAACATCATATAGCACTTTTGCAATGAGGATTAGGGCATCAATATGGACAGTAACATGCATGAAAATGACACTAACATGAAGATCATCACGAGACGAACATTTTGATATATCATGCAATGCACAAGTATGATGATAGTGTTCCCTAGTTGCTGATTTATAAGAGAACATGGAGATTCAATGAAAATAAAAATTGCATAAAATAAATAGATAGGCCCTTCGCAGAGGGAACCGGAGATTTGTAGAGCTGCTAGAGCTCAAAGCTTAAATTGAGAGATAAAATTGTTTTGAGAGGCATGATTTTCCTGTCAGCGAAACGACCAAGAATTCCCAATACTTTCCATGCTAGATAAATCATAGGCGGTTCCCAAACATAAAATAAAGTTTATTCCTTTTCCACCATTCTTTCACAATCCATGGCCAGTCGTATCCACTGGTGCCTTCTATACCAACACTTTCCAAGTAATTTATTATTGACAACATAAATAATTTTTTTTTCATTTCGGGACTGGGCATCCCTATTACCTGCCACACTCTCGTGCAATGACAAGTGAATAAACACCCATCTTGAGAATAACATATCTAGCATGGAAAATATTGGCCACCCCCTGCCGCTTCATGAGCGGTACGTGCACACAAAAAGGAAATCATTTTGAAAATTAGAGTTGGCACATACACATTTACTTGGAACGACATGGAAATACCGCATATAGGTAGGTATGGCGGACTCATTTGGCACAACTTGGTTTAAGGAGTTTGGATGCACAAGCAGTATTCCTGCTTAGTACAAGGAAAGGCTAGCAAGTAGATTGAGAAGCAACCAACCAAAAAACAAAAACAATCATAAACGAGCATTACACATAACTAACACCGAATAATGCACCACAAGTAGGATATAACTTCATTGCATAACTATTGACTTTCGTGCTTTCATAGGGAATCACAAACCTTAACACCAATATTCTTACTAAATCATAATTACTCACCAACATGACTCCCATATTACTATCTCCATATCGCAAAACTATTGCAAGGAATCAAGTTTTAATATCCAATGATCTTCATGATAGTTTTTATTATCCCTTTGAATATCTATCACTTTGGGACTAGTTTCATATATTGCCATTGCTACTAACAAGGCTCTCAAACAAACTTAAGTGAAGAATAAGAGTATAAATATGTTTAAAATAATTTTCACCTCTCAAAATAATATAAGTGAAGCAATGAGAGGATATTTCTTTAAAATTTACTAACTCTCAAAATAATCTAAGTGAAGCATGAGAGTATATTTCTTCAAAAATTAAACCACCACCATGCTAAAAACACTACTGCATGATGGTCCAAACACGACACTACGATCAGAGACCCTAAGACGAAACTGTGTGCAATGCCATAATCGCAAACAATGGTGTAAAAGAACCATAAAAAAGGTGCAAAACGTTTGCGATGATGGATGCATCAAACACGGTTTAGATTTTAGTTGCGTGTGCGATGTAGGGCATACCATTCAGTTCAGTAAACTGTTTGCGATGAGGAAGAACAAAGAAACGGGCAGCCAGATGAAGGTGTGTGCGATATACAGCATACGGTTCACTAGGATGAATTGTGTATGATTAGGCAACACAATGGAAACGGTTCAACTGAATAAGATGTGTGTGATACACGACAAACAGGTCCATAATCATAAATGTGTGCGAATACCAATAATAACACAGACGATTGCTGCTAATAAGCCGTGTGATTTGCTCTGTCTACAGAAGAATAACATGTATATATATAACTAAAATAAATGTCCAATTACATAAGTGACTATACAAATCATTCGCACACACCTCAATAAACAATTGCATGCATTCTAAAGTAGGAGAAATGATCGTCTAGTCATCTACTTCTTGTGACGCTCCCGCCACTGCATTGTGGCTCGATCCCTCGTCTAGGGCAGGAAGAAGACACATTTCCTCATGTCAATGATCCACCTGTACATCTCGTAGCTTGTGTACGCGTCCTTGGCCGCGTACTTGACATGTTGTTCATCCAGTCTCTCACGCCACACACTGTGCCAGGCGTTCTTGTCCTTCTTGCTCTCATTCTTCATCTTCATGTAGTAGGGGTCGATGATGGCCGAGGCGAGGTCAACCAGGGAGTTCAATTTGTTTTTTTCGCTGCTCCAGACCTTGTATAGTGGTGCTGGATGTGGACAAGATTCGGGCATTTCAAGCCCTAAACCTTCAGCGCTTTTAGATTGTTGGTGGTGTCCACCATAGCAAACTGTAGTCGGAGCTATTGATAAACTTGGAGAAATTCTCGCAAGGCCCTGTGGCAAGGTGGTAGTGGTAGACGAGGACGTCCTGTCGCACGCACAACTGGGCGACGACAACCTTCTGATCGTGCCCGACATGACCGATGGTGTACTCGAGGTCGAAGCCGACCACTTGGTACTTGTCCTCGGCAAGGAACTGCTCCATAGTTTGGATGGAGCTCTCCACCGAGACCGGATAGTTCATGTACACCACCAAGAGGGCCTTCCCCCTCATGTGGGTGTCCATTGCGTGATGCGTGGTGAACTGCCCGCCGTTGTCGTCGTCGGCCGCTGGGAGCGCCATTGGAGCCACGAGGATCTCCATTGGAACTGCTGGATGTCCTCTCTGTATGTGTCGTCGTGGGTGTGCTTATTGTGTCGTGTGACATGAGAGATGAAGGTAAATGGCCGCAGGAATAAATGGGGATCGGGCGGCCTAGATTCTCTGCGCGTCCGCATGGCAGTTTTTGCAGCGGGTAACTGCATTGTCGCGCCACGCCCATCACAATCGCATGCACACGAACATGCGTGATCGTGCACCAGCCCCAAACACTGGCAACGCATGTGGGGGGACGAGGGCAGATCATCTGGAGGGACGCGAGAGCAGAGAGCGTGCGGTGGGATGCAAGTACAGTGCATCGCGGCCGCCTGAACCGCAAGCAACCACACGCATAGAGCAGTTGAACACACAGGAAATGGCCGCCTACAAGCCGAACGACAATTGCGTCGCTACGTAGAGAGCGGCCATGTGCTACTACCTCCGTCTAGTCTATAGCCCCCTTTATATTCTGTGCCATACTTTGCCCTCAAATTTAACCAACAAAATGTTAATGCATGTTATAAAAATTATATAATTGGAAACTATGTTCAAATATGAATCCAACTATATAATCTTTGGCGACATGCATTCGTATTTTATTAGTTAAATCATACTTATAAACCAAGACTGGGGTATAGTAGGTAATTAAATCGCAAACATTTTTTTATTAACAGTATGTGTACGTGGCCTTTCGTCCTCCTCTCGCACGTCTTGTCACCCCGCTGCGACAGATGGCTTACAGCGCAAGCTTGCGCAGCGCACGAGGGCTTTTTTTGGCCAAACGGTGGTGCCAATGAATCGTCGGTGAGCCCGTTCCCGCACAACCTCGCAGGTTCCCTCGCAAGCTTCCCGCCTGACTCGGTGAAATCCCCCAAAATCCCAATGCTTACCAGCCTGCTATATAAACCTCACGGCCGGCGAGTCCTACTCGCATTTTCCCCTCCCTCCCTATAGCTTATCTCGTCTACTTCTCCCACAATCGCCAATGGCACCGGTCCGTCGTCGTCGCTTAGCCACTCCGCCATCATCAGAGAACAGCTCCAGCTAGGAGGCTACACCATGGCGACGGCGCAGTCCCCGGCGTAGTGTAGTGCCCGTGGCGTCCCTGTTGGGTGTGTGCGGAACACCCACCACAGGGGGGGGGGGGGGGGGGGGGGGGGGGGGGGGGGGGGGGGGGGGGGGGGGGGGGGGGGGGGGGGGGGGGGGGGGGGGGGGGGGGGGGGGGGGGGGGGGGGGGGGGGGGGGGGGGGGGGGGGGGGGGGGGGGGGGGGGGGGGGGGGGGGGGGGGGGGGGGGGGGGGGGGGGGGGGGGGGGGGGGGGGGGGGGGGGGGGGGGGGGGGGGGGGGGGGGGGGGGGGGGGGGGGGGGGGGGGGGGGGGGGGGGGGGGGGGGGGGGGGGGGGGGGGGGGGGGGGGGGGGGGGGGGGGGGGGGGGGGGGGGGGGGGGGGGGGGGGGGGGGGGGGGGGGGGGGGGGGGGGGGGGGGGGGGGGGGGGGGGGGGGGGGGGGGGGGGGGGGGGGGGGGGGGGGGGGGGGGGGGGGGGGGGGGGGGGGGGGGGGGGGGGGGGGGGGGGGGGGGGGGGGGGGGGGGGGGGGGGGGGGGGGGGGGGGGGGGGGGGGGGGGGGGGGGGGGGGGGGGGGGGGGGGGGGGGGGGGGGGGGGGGGGGGGGGGGGGGGGGGGGGGGGGGGGGGGGGGGGGGGGGGGGGGGGGGGGGGGGGGGGGGGGGGGGGGGGGGGGGGGGGGGGGGGGGGGGGGGGGGGGGGGGGGGGGGGGGGGGGGGGGGGGGGGGGGGGGGGGGGGGGGGGGGGGGGGGGGGGGGGGGGGGGGGGGGGGGGGGGGGGGGGGGGGGGGGGGGGGGGGGGGGGGGGGGGGGGGGGGGGGGGGGGGGGGGGGGGGGGGGGGGGGGGGGGGGGGGGGGGGGGGGGGGGGGGGGGGGGGGGGGGGGGGGGGGGGGGGGGGGGGGGGGGGGGGGGGGGGGGGGGGGGGGGGGGGGGGGGGGGGGGGGGGGGGGGGGGGGGGGGGGGGGGGGGGGGGGGGGGGGGGGGGGGGGGGGGGGGGGGGGGGGGGGGGGGGGGGGGGGGGGGGGGGGGGGGGGGGGGGGGGGGGGGGGGGGGGGGGGGGGGGGGGGGGGGGGGGGGGCGGATTCCCAAGTGACATTGGGGTAATCTATGCATAGGGGCTGATGCACGTTCTCGTCTTTTGTTTCTCCAGTAGAAATCTTGGGGCACTCTTTGAGGTTCTTTGTGTTGGATTGAGTATTATGAATCTGAAATTATTTGGTGTTATTTTAGTACGAACTCTTGGAAAGATCGATCAGAAAGAATAGCTTCGAGGTGGTTTCGTACCCTACAAACTATTTCTTCTTATGTGCTCCACTAGATAAGAACTTTGGAGTGATTCTTCGTTGCACGTTGAGGGATGGTTATGTGATCCAATTATATTAGCATTGTTGGGAGATTGCACTAGCGAAAGAACGGACCCTAGGCCTCATTTTCAAGCATTGCAATATCGCTTGTGCTCCATTTTATCAATTGCTACCTTGCTGTTTTTATTGTTCCTATTACAAAAATCAATATCTACTATCCATACTACACTTTTATTACCATCTCTTCGCCGAACTAGTGCACCTATACAATTTGCCATTGCATTCGGTGTGTTGGGTACACAAGAGACTTTTTATTATTTGGTTGTAGGTTTGCTTGAGAGAGACCATCTTCATCCTACACTTCCCATGGATTGATAAACCTTAGGTCATCCACTTGAGGGGAAATTGCTACTGTCCTACAAAACTCTGCGCTTGGAGGCCCAACACAAGTCTACAAGAACAAGTTGCATAGTAGACATCAACTAACCACTTGATTGGTTGCCGCTAAGTATAGTAGCAATGGCTCTTGTGGTTTGGGGGCAACCAAAGTGGGCATAGAGGATAAGTAGGCCTTCAACTCCTGTAAAGTTGTATCTTCTTCCGGGGTCCACTTCATAGGCCCTGCCTTCTTCAAAATTTTGAAGAACGGCAGGGCGCGCTCGGGAGACTTGGAGATGAATCTGCTAAGTGTGGCAACGCACCCTGTCAGACGCCTCACATCCTTGACTGTCCTGGGTGCCTGTATCTGCTCGATAGCCTTAATCTTGCCGGGGTTGGCTTCGATCCCCCGATGGGACACGAAGAACCCAGGGGGGGGGGGGGGGGGGGGGGGGGGGGGGGGGGGGGGGGGGGGGGGGGGGGGGGGGGGGGGGGGGGGGGGGGGGGGGGGGGGGGGGGGGGGGGGGGGGGGGGGGGGGGGGGGGGGGGGGGGGGGGGGGGGGGGGGGGGGGGGGGGGGGGGGGGGGGGGGGGGGGGGGGGGGGGGGGGGGGGGGGGGGGGGGGGGGGGGGGGGGGGGGGGGGGGGGGGGGGGGGGGGGGGGGGGGGGGGGGGGGGGGGGGGGGGGGGGGGGGGGGGGGGGGGGGGGGGGGGGGGGGGGGGGGGGGGGGGGGGGGGGGGGGGGGGGGGGGGGGGGGGGGGGGGGGGGGGGGGGGGGGGGGGGGGGGGGGGGGGGGGGGGGGGGGGGGGGGGGGGGGGGGGGGGGGGGGGGGGGGGGGGGGGGGGGGGGGGGGGGGGGGGGGGGGGGGGGGGGGGGGGGGGGGGGGGGGGGGGGGGGGGGGGGGGGGGGGGGGGGGATATGATGTGTTACATGCTAGATCGGTGTGACTTAGGATCGGGGTCCCGACAGAAGGGACACCGGCAAGGAATCCGGGAAGGGTACCTCTTCGGTGTGCGCTGTGCCTGTTGATGATTTGCCGGAAAGTTCCAACAACAAGAGATCCAAGGTTGCTGCACCACATGTGAAGAAGGTCCCGGCAGGGTTGGCTGGCATTGATGGTACATTCACCATTAGTGCCACCCTTGATGACAAATAGGAAAGCGCGCTCATTGCCTTCCTGTGGGTGAATATCGATGTGTTTGCCTGGCAACCATCTGATATCCTCTGTGTTCCTAGGGAGGTAATTGAGCACCACCTTGCTGTCTGCCCACATGCCCGACCCGTCAAGCAGAAGTTTCAGAAGCAGGCCTTGGAGAGGCAGCAGTTCATTGCCGAAGAGATCAAGAAGCTTGAGGAAGTTGGTCTGGTCAGAGGAGTACTACATCCAACATGGTTAGCAAACCCAGTGGTCGTATGCAAGGCTAACGGGAAATGGAGGCTTTGCATAGATTTCACAGATCTCAACAAGGCTTGCCCAAAGGACCCATTTCCCTTGCCGTGCATCGACCAGATTGTGGATTCCACCTCAGGATGTGATTTGCTCTCCTTTTTGGATGCATGCTCTGGGTATCATCAGGTCTTCATGTCCAAGGAAGACGAAGAGAAGACCTTGTTCAGCACCACATGTGGTATGTACTGCTTTGTACGCACGCCTTTCAGGTTAAAGAGTGTCGGGTTCACTTTTGCAAGAGCAGTCCAGATTGGTTTTGAACCACAGTTGCACAGAAACATTGAGGCTTATATGGATGATATTGTGGTCAAGACCAAGGACAAATCAACCCTCATCCAGGATTTGGAGGAAACATTTGCTAATCTGCGCAAGATCAACTTGAAGCTAAATCCGGAGAAGTGTGTGTTCGGCGTTCCCTCCGGTAAGTTACTTGGGTTCTTCGTGTCCCATCGGGGGATCGAAGCCAACCCCGACAAGATTAAGGCTATCGAGCAGATACAGGCACCCAGGACAGTCAAGGATGTGAGGCGTCTGACAGGGTGTGTTGCCACACTTAGCAGATTCATCTCCAAGTCTCCCGAGCGCGCCCTGCCGTTGGGGGGGGGGGGGGGGGGGGGGGGGGGGGGGGGGGGGGGGGGGGGGGGGGGGGGGGGGGGGGGGGGGGGGGGGGGGGGGGGGGGGGGGGGGGGGGGGGGGGGGGGGGGGGGGGGGGGGGGGGGGGGGGGGGGGGGGGGGGGGGGGGGGGGGGGGGGGGGGGGGGGGGGGGGGGGGGGGGGGGGGGGGGGGGGGGGGGGGGGGGGGGGGGGGGGGGGGGGGGGGGGGGGGGGGGGGGGGGGGGGGGGGGGGGGGGGGGGGGGGGGGGGGGGGGGGGGGGGGGGGGGGGGGGGGGGGGGGGGGGGGGGGGGGGGGGGGGGGGGGGGGGGGGGGGGGGGGGGGGGGGGGGGGGGGGGGGGGGGGGGGGGGGGGGGGGGGGGGGGGGGGGGGGGGGGGGGGGGGGGGGGGGGGGGGGGGGGGGGGGGGGGGGGGGGGGGGGGGGGGGGGGGGGGGGGGGGGGGGGGGGGGGGGGGGGGGGGGGGGGGGGGGGGGGGGGGGGGGGGGGGGGGGGGGGGGGGGGGGGGGGGGGGGGGGGGGGGGGGGGGGGGGGGGGGGGGGGGGGGGGGGGGGGGGGGGGGGGGGGGGGGGGGGGGGGGGGGGGGGGGGGGGGGGGGGGGGGGGGGGGGGGGGGGGGGGGGGGGGGGGGGGGGGGGGGGGGGGGGGGGGGGGGGGGGGGGGGGGGGGGGGGGGGGGGGGGGGGGGGGGGGGGGGGGGGGGGGGGGGGGGGGGGGGGGGGGGGGGGGGGGGGGGGGGGGGGGGGGGGGGGGGGGGGGGGGGGGGGGGGGGGGGGGGGGGGGGGGGGGGGGGGGGGGGGGGGGGGGGGGGGGGGGGGGGGGGGGGGGGGGGGGGGGGGGGGGGGGGGGGGGGGGGGGGGGGGGGGGGGGGGGGGGGGGGGGGGGGGGGGGGGGGGGGGGGGGGGGGGGGGGGGGGGGGGGGGGGGGGGGGGGGGGGGGGGGGGGGGGGGGGGGGGGGGGGGGGGGGGGGGGGGGGGGGGGGGGGGGGGGGGGGGGGGGGGGGGGGGGGGGGGGGGGGGGGGGGGGGGGGGGGGGGGGGGGGGGGGGGGGGGGGGGGGGGGGGGGGGGGGGGGGGGGGGGGGGGGGGGGGGGGGGGGGGGGGGGGGGGGGGGGGGGGGGGGGGGGGGGGGGGGGGGGGGGGGGGGGGGGGGGGGGGGGGGGGGGGGGGGGGGGGGGGGGGGGGGGGGGGGGGGGGGGGGGGGGGGGGGGGGGGGGGGGGGGGGGGGGGGGGGGGGGGGGGGGGGGGGGGGGGGGGGGGGGGGGGGGGGGGGGGGGGGGGGGGGGGGGGGGGGGGGGGGGGGGGGGGGGGGGGGGGGGG
Organism: Thinopyrum obtusiflorum; assembly: GCA_036873465.1. Taxonomy (NCBI): domain Eukaryota; kingdom Viridiplantae; phylum Streptophyta; class Magnoliopsida; order Poales; family Poaceae; genus Thinopyrum; species Thinopyrum obtusiflorum. Next base: position 19,762 of record JAAAWM010009784.1, read on the forward strand.
GGGGGGGGGGGGGGGGGGGGGGGGGGGGGGGGGGGGGGGGGGGGGGGGGGGGGGGGGGGGGGGGGGGGGGGGGGGGGGGGGGGGGGGGGGGGGGGGGGGGGGGGGGGGGGGGGGGGGGGGGGGGGGGGGGGGGGGGGGGGGGGGGGGGGGGGGGGGGGGGGGGGGGGGGGGGGGGGGGGGGGGGGGGGGGGGGGGGGGGGGGGGGGGGGGGGGGGGGGGGGGGGGGGGGGGGGGGGGGGGGGGGGGGGGGGGGGGGGGGGGGGGGGGGGGGGGGGGGGGGGGGGGGGGGGGGGGGGGGGGGGGGGGGGGGGGGGGGGGGGGGGGGGGGGGGGGGGGGGGGGGGGGGGGGGGGGGGGGGGGGGGGGGGGGGGGGGGGGGGGGGGGGGGGGGGGGGGGGGGGGGGGGGGGGGGGGGGGGGGGGGGGGGGGGGGGGGGGGGGGGGGGGGGGGGGGGGGGGGGGGGGGGGGGGGGGGGGGGGGGGGGGGGGGGGGGGGGGGGGGGGGGGGGGGGGGGGGGGGGGGGGGGGGGGGGGGGGGGGGGGGGGGGGGGGGGGGGGGGGGGGGGGGGGGGGGGGGGGGGGGGGGGGGGGGGGGGGGGGGGGGGGGGGGGGGGGGGGGGGGGGGGGGGGGGGGGGGGGGGGGGGGGGGGGGGGGGGGGGGGGGGGGGGGGGGGGGGGGGGGGGGGGGGGGGGGGGGGGGGGGGGGGGGGGGGGGGGGGGGGGGGGGGGGGGGGGGGGGGGGGGGGGGGGGGGGGGGGGGGGGGGGGGGGGGGGGGGGGGGGGGGGGGGGGGGGGGGGGGGGGGGGGGGGGGGGGGGGGGGGGGGGGGGGGGGGGGGGGGGGGGGGGGGGGGGGGGGGGGGGGGGGGGGGGGGGGGGGGGGGGGGGGGGGGGGGGGGGGGGGGGGGGGGGGGGGGGGGGGGGGGGGGGGGGGGGGGGGGGGGGGGGGGGGGGGGGGGGGGGGGGGGGGGGGGGGGGGGGGGGGGGGGGGGGGGGGGGGGGGGGGGGGGGGGGGGGGGGGGGGGGGGGGGGGGGGGGGGGGGGGGGGGGGGGGGGGGGGGGGGGGGGGGGGGGGGGGGGGGGGGGGGGGGGGGGGGGGGGGGGGGGGGGGGGGGGGGGGGGGGGGGGGGGGGGGGGGGGGGGGGGGGGGGGGGGGGGGGGGGGGGGGGGGGGGGGGGGGGGGGGGGGGGGGGGGGGGGGGGGGGGGGGGGGGGGGGGGGGGGGGGGGGGGGGGGGGGGGGGGGGGGGGGGGGGGGGGGGGGGGGGGGGGGGGGGGGGGGGGGGGGGGGGGGGGGGGGGGGGGGGGGGGGGGGGGGGGGGGGGGGGGGGGGGGGGGGGGGGGGGGGGGGGGGGGGGGGGGGGGGGGGGGGGGGGGGGGGGGGGGGGGGGGGGGGGGGGGGGGGGGGGGGGGGGGGGGGGGGGGGGGGGGGGGGGGGGGGGGGGGGGGGGGGGGGGGGGGGGGGGGGGGGGGGGGGGGGGGGGGGGGGGGGGGGGGGGGGGGGGGGGGGGGGGGGGGGGGGGGGGGGGGGGGGGGGGGGGGGGGGGGGGGGGGGGGGGGGGGGGGGGGGGGGGGGGGGGGGGGGGGGGGGGGGGGGGGGGGGGGGGGGGGGGGGGGGGGGGGGGGGGGGGGGGGGGGGGGGGGGGGGGGGGGGGGGGGGGGGGGGGGGGGGGGGGGGGGGGGGGGGGGGGGGGGGGGGGGGGGGGGGGGGGGGGGGGGGGGGGGGGGGGGGGGGGGGCCGCCGCCAAGCCCTAAACTCTCTCGGGAGGGCTGATCTGGAGTCCATTCGGGGCTCCAGAGAGGGGAATCTGTCACCATCGTCATCATCAACCTTCCTCCATCACCAATTTCATGATGCTCACCGTCGTGTGTGAGTAATTCCATCGTAGGCTTGCTGGACGGTGATGGGTTGGATGAGATTTATCATGTAATCGAGTTAGTTTTGTTAGGGTATGATCCCTGGTATCCACTATGTTCTGAGATTGATGTTGCTATGACTTTGCTATGCTTAATGCTTGTCACTAGGGCCCGAGTGCCATGATTTCAGATCTGAACCTATTATGTTTTCATGAATATATGTGAGTTCGTGATCCTATCTTGCAAGTCTATAGTCACCTATTATGTGTTATGATTCGTTAACCCCAAAGTGACAATAATCAGGATACTTACCAGTGATGACTGTCGTTTGAGGAGTTCATGTATTCACTATGTGTTAATGCTTTGGTCTGGTACTCTATTAAAAGGAGGCCTTAATATCCCTTAGTTTCCAATAGGACCCTGCTACCACGGGAGGGTAGGGCAAAAGATGTCATGGAAGTTCTTTTCCATAAGCATGTATGACTATATTCGGAATACATGCCTACATTACATTGATGAACTGGAGCTAGTTCTGTGTCACCCTATGTTATGACTGTTACATGATCGATCGCATCCGGCATAATTCTCCATCACTGATTCAATGCCTACGAGCTTTTCCTATATTGTTCTTCGCTTATTTACTTTTCCGTTGCTACTGTTACAATCACTATAAAACCCAAAAATATTACTTTTGGGGGGGGGGGGGGGGGGGGGGGGGGGGGGGGGGGGGGGGGGGGGGGGGGGGGGGGGGGGGGGGGGGGGGGGGGGGGGGGGGGGGGGGGGGGGGGGGGGGGGGGGGGGGGGGGGGGGGGGGGGGGGGGGGGGGGGGGGGGGGGGGGGGGGGGGGGGGGGGGGGGGGGGGGGGGGGGGGGGGGGGGGGGGGGGGGGGGGGGGGGGGGGGGGGGGGGGGGGGGGGGGGGGGGGGGGGGGGGGGGGGGGGGGGGGGGGGGGGGGGGGGGGGGGGGGGGGGGGGGGGGGGGGGGGGGGGGGGGGGGGGGGGGGGGGGGGGGTGAAAGACGAGAAAACCAAGATTTATCCCTCAACTACGAGGGGAGGTAAGGAATTGCCATCTAGCTCCGCACTTGATTCTCCTTCTGTTTTGAGTAAACTTGCGACACCTAAACCTGCTTCTACTATTAATTCTGATATGTCACATGTTATTGATGATGCCACTTCTGCTATGCATGATACTTGTGATGAAACTAATTCTATGCTTCATAATACTGTGCCACTAGGTGAATTTCTTGATGAACAACTTGCTAGGGCTAGAGAGAATGAAATTATTAAAACTGATAATATTGGTGAAAGTGATGATGAAGATTCTCCCCCTAGATATGAATTGCCTGTTGTGCCTGAGGGTTATGTTATGGATGAAGAAACTGCTAGAGACTTCCTTGCTTGCAATGATAGATCTAATCTTAAGAAATTATTAGCTAAGCTGAAAGAAAAGTCTTTGAATGCTAGAATGAAATATGACCCTGCTTTTGCTACTTCACCTATCTGTATTACTGATAAGGATTATGATTTCTCTGTCGACCCTGAGATAATTACTTTGGTTGAATCTGATCCTTTCTATGGCTATGAATCTGAAACTGTTGTGGCACATCTTACTAAATTAAATGATATAGCCACCCTGTTCACTAATGATGAGAAAACCTGCTACTATTATATCCTTAAGTTATTTCCGTTCTCATTAAAGGGTGATGCTAAAACATGGTTTAATTCTCTTGATCCTGGTTGTGTGCGTAGTCCCCAGGATATGATTTATTACTTCTCTGCTAAATATTTCCCCCGCTCATAAGAAAGGGGGGGGGGGGGGGGGGGGGGGGGGGGGGGGGGGGGGGGGGGGGGGGGGGGGGGCTTCTCCAATTACTTAATGCTTTGCCGAATCATCCTCTCAAGAAAAATGAAATACTTGATATCTTTTATAATGGACTAACCGATGCTTCCGGAGACCACCTGGATAGTTGTGCTGGTTGTGTTTTCAGGGAAAGAACTATTGATCAAGCTGAATTGCTATTGAATAATATGTTGACTAATGAAAATAATTGGACACTTCCTGAACCAACTCCTAAGCCAACTCCGAAGAAGAGGGGTATTCTATTTCTCAGTCCTGAAGATATGCAAGAGGCAAAGAAATCTATGAATGAAAAGGGTATTAAAGCTGAAGATGTTAAGAATTTACCACCTATTGAAGAAATACATGGTCTTAATTTGCCGCCTGTTGAAGAAATACATGGTCTTGATAACCCGACACAGGTAGTAAAGGTAAATTCTCTCTATAGATTTGATGAAGGTGATATTCCTCGTTATAAGTCTGCCAGCCAATGCTTAGATGAGTTTGATAATTTTATTGTTAAACAAGAAAACTTCAATGCTTATGTTGGTAGACAATTGAAACGCAATGCTTATATGATTGAACACTTGAGTGATTATATGTCTAGAGTTAAAGGTGAACTTAAACTCATTAGTAAACATGCTTCTATGGTTACCACTCAAGTAGAACAAGTGCTTAAAGCTCAAAATGATTTTCTCAATGAATTAAATAGTAAGAAAAATGATAGTGCTGTTAGGGTTATGACTAGAGGGGGTAAAATGACTCAGGAACCTTTGTATCCTGAGGGCCACCCTAAAAGAATTGAGCAAGATTCTCAGAGAGCTAATGTTGATGCACCTAGTCCTTCTAAAAAGAAGAAAAAGAAAAATGATTGGACTTTGCATGCTTCTAGTGAACCTGTTGTTGACACACCTGAGAATCCCAATGATATTTCTATCTCTGATGCTGAAACACAATCTGGTAATGAACACGAACCTAGTGATAATGTTAATGATGATGTTCATGATGATGCTCAACCTAGCAATAACAATGATGTAGAGATTGAACCTGCTGTTGATCTTGATAACCCACAATCAAAGAATCAACGTTATGATAAGAGAGACTTTGTTGCTAGGAAGCACGGTAAAGAAAGAGAACCATGGGTTCAGAAACCCATGCCTTTTCCTCCTAAACCATCCAAGAAAAAGGATGATGAGGATTTTGAGCGCTTTGCTGAAATGATTAGACCTATCTTTTTGCGTATGCGTTTGACTGATATGCTTAAAATGAATCCTTATGCTAAGTATATGAAAGATATTGTTACAAATAAAAGAAAGATACCGGAAGCTGAAATTTCCACCATGCTTGCTAATTATACTTTTAAAGGTGGAATACCAAAGAAACTTGGAGATCCAGGAGTACCAACTATACCATGCTCCATTAAAAGAAACTATCTTAAACCTGCTTTATGTGATCTTGGAGCCGGTGTTAGTGTTATGCCTCTCTCTTTATATCGTAGACTTGATTTGAATAAGTTGACACCTACTGAAATATCTTTGCAAATGGCCGATAAATCAACTGCTATACCTGTCGGTATTTGTGAGGATGTGCCTGTTGTGGTTGCAAATGTTACTATCTTAACGGACTTTGTTATTCTTGATGTTCCCGAGGACGATAGTATGTCGATTATTCTTGGTAGACCCTTTTTGAATACTGCAGGGGCTGTTATTGATTGCAACAAAGGCAATGTCACTTTTCATGTTAATGGTAATGGGAATACGGTACACTTTTCGAGGAAACAACCTCAAGACCACAGTATCAATTCTATTGGAAAATTTTCATCTATTACTATTGGAGGTTTTGAATTTCCTCTTCCTATTGTCAAGAAGAAATATGATATTCTTATTGTTGGGGATGTGCATATCCCCGTTGAGGTAACCTAGTGTTATTCGAAATTTCTCCAGTTCCATGTTATTCGAAAAGAGTTTGTTAACAAGACTTGATCAACCTTGTTAGTGGATTCCTTTTGATGAGCATGAGATGGATGAAGTTAGAAAGCACAACCTTCTGTACCCTCCTTTTACTTGCTATTTAGATTAAATAAAGAAAAATTAGTATTTTCTGTCTGTTTTCTGAATTATCCGTGCAATAAAAAATACCCCAAAAATAAAAGTTCTCCAAATGCCCCGAAATTGAAATATGATTTTTTCTGGAATATTTAAGAATATCTGGCACTGAGAACACATCAGGGGGAGCAAGCACCTGGCCACGAGGGTCCAGGGCGCACCCACCCCCTGGGCGCGCCCCCTGCCTCATGGGCCCCTGGTGGCCCCCCTCCACTTATTCCTACACCCACACACTTATTCTTCCTCCCAAAAAAATCACCAACCAGCTAAAGCACGAGTTCTAGCTCATCTTGCTGCCATTTTCGATCTCCTTGCTCAAATCTCCACTCACAAAACTGCTTTGGGGGATTGTTCTTCGGTATGTGACTCCTCCAATGGTCCAATTAGTTTTTGTTCTAGTGCTTTATTCATTGCAAATTTTTGCTGCTTAGGTGACCCTATTCTTGAGCTTTCATGTCAAATTTATATGGTCCCAAGTAGTTCTAATGCATTATATAGTCTCTAGGCACTTGTGGGAGTAGTTGCTATCAATTTTGTTGAGTTTGGTTCACTTTTATTTTGAGTTACTAAAAATTTCAGAAATTTGCAGAAAGTAATGAAGAGATTTTTGAGGGGCTCTTCGAGCCGAAGCTCAAAGGACAAGCAAAGTGAAGAGGATAAAAGGCCCAAATATAATCTCCCTCGCACCGCGGAGGTTCGGCCGTGTGAATGGCCTTGTGATGATTTCCTGACATCAGCCGGGATTCATGATGATTTTTATTATTTGGCTGAGAATGTGGGCCTCACCGACTTCCTCCGCGACCAGCGCGAACAATATCTCCTACTCACTAATATTTTTGTGCAAAATTTTCATTTCCATGCTAGGAGATCACCACCTTTGGTGGATTTCTATTTATATGATGAGTATAAGGAGATGTCACTTTATGATTTTTGTGAGGTTTGCAAGTTACCCTTTGCGGGCAGCATAGAGGAACCACATCGTAATGATGTGGAAGAGTTTACTGATATGATTGCTGTAGGGGAAACGAGGAAAGTTTCCGATGCAAGAATCACTGGCATACACTTTCGTGTTCTACGTTACTTTGCAATATTTGCTACTATCCATGCTAGTTTATTTTCCTTTTTATGCATTCTTATTGTGTGTTTGAAAAACCTTGAGAAAAACAAAAAAAATAGTTGTAGCTTTTAGTTAGTTTACTTTCCATGCCTATAGTAGTGCTAATTAAAAGAAAACCCAAAAAGATTTCTTGTTCTTCTTTTGCTTATTGGGAGCTTTCCCGTGTAAATAGTTTTATTTCTTTTCTTTTCTTTGGGGGTCGAGAGGAGAAGACCTTAATGAGAATGTTGAAGTGGCTCTTATATGCATTATCGTTGATTTAACAAAGAGCCCATATTACCTTGTCTTCTCCTTTGTACCAGATGCTTGCAGATTCCAGCTTAGTCCAATGCACTTGCACCATTATTATTATTCACACCGTTCGGTCGTGCAAGTGAAAGGCAATAATGACGATATATGATGGGTTGATTGAGATGAGAGAAGCTGGTATGAACTCGACCTCTCTTGTTTTTGTAAATGGGGGGGGGGGGGGGGGGGGGGGGGGGGGGGGGGGGGGGGGGGGGGGGGGGGGGGGGGGGGGGGGGGGGGGGGGGGGGGGGGGGGGGGGGGGGGGGGGGGGGGGGGGGGGGGGGGGGGGGGGGGGGGGGGGGGGGGGGGGGGGGGGGGGGGGGGGGGGGGGGGGGGGGGGGGGGGGGGGGGGGGGGGGGGGGGGGGGGGGGGGGGGGGGGGGGGGGGGGGGGGGGGGGGGGGGGGGGGGGGGGGGGGGGGGGGGGGGGGGGGGGGGGGGGGGGGGGGGGGGGGGGGGGGGGGGGGGGGGGGGGGGGGGGGGGGGGGGGGGGGGGGGGGGGGGGGGGGGGGGGGGGGGGGGGGGGGGGGGGGGGGGGGGGGGGGGGGGGGGGGGGGGGGGGGGGGGGGGGGGGGGGGGGGGGGGGGGGGGGGGGGGGGGGGGGGGGGGGGGGGGGGGGGGGGGGGGGGGGGGGGGGGGGGGGGGGGGGGGGGGGGGGGGGGGGGGGGGGGGGGGGGGGGGGGGGGGGGGGGGGGGGGGGGGGGGGGGGGGGGGGGGGGGGGGGGGGGGGGGGGGGGGGGGGGGGGGGGGGGGGGGGGGTAGGGATGTCTGTATCTTCCATGCTAGGCGGGTTATTCTCAAGAGGAGTGGACCCCGCTCCTCATTCACTAGAAAATGGCTGGTCACCGGGATGCCCAGTCCCATGCTCTAAGCAAATCAAATCAAAATAATTGCAAACAAAACTCCCCCAGGATTGTTGTTAGTTGGACGGTACCCATTGTTTCGGACCAGCCGTGGAGTGTGCTTGTTGGTGGTGGGGGAGTATAAACTTTACCATTCTGTTTGGGAACCGCCTATAATGTGTGTAGCATGGAAGATATCGAGATCTCTCGGTTGTTATGTTGACAATGAAAGTATGCCACTCAAAATATTATTTATCTCTATTTCAAAAACCGAGCTCTGGCACCTCTACAAATCCATGCTTCCCTCTGTGAAGGGCCTATCTATTTACTTTTATGTTGAGTCATCACCCTCTTATTAAAAAGCACCAATTGGAGAGCACCGCTGTCATTTGCATCCATTACTATTAATTTATTTTGAGTATGACTATGACTGGATCTCTTTTACCATGAATTACAATGTTTAGTCA
>JAAAWM010009785.1:0-28268 GCA_036873465.1 Thinopyrum obtusiflorum
GCATGACGTTGGCATGACGTCAGCAAGTCAACAGGGGCCGGCTCGGGTCAAACCTGACGTGTGGGGTCCACACGTCAGTGACACAGGGGCTAATCCCGCGTTGACTCGGGCTTTGACCCGCTACGGGGCCCGCTGTCAGTGTCACAGGGTTAGTTAGCAGGGTCATTAGCCCCTAACGACGACGCCACGTCAGCACGCCGGAGACCAGCCGACGGCGACCACAGAACACGGCGGGGCACGCCGGACTTGCGCTAGAGGCGTCAGTTTGGCGCGCTGAGGGCACCAGGGGATGGCCCTTGCTCCCGCGCATCCAGAGGACCGAGTGGGAGGTCGTGGGGTCGCCGGAACTCATGCCGGCGACGAGCTTTGGCGGCGATGGTGTTCGGTGGTGCTCGGGCGCGTCGCTACGGTGCATCAGTGAGCAAATGGAGAGGCTGGGCAGCACCTGCTAGACATGGGGAGCACTAAGAGCAGCTCAGTGAGGCCAGGGGAGCACGGAGGCTATGCGTGCAGCAGCAATGGCGGACGGTGGCTTCGGTGCTCGTGGGGAACGGCGCTACGGCACGGAGGGGAGCATGCTGAGTTAGGGGAGAGGGTCAGTGACTCACGGCGATGACGAGGGGACGCTCGGCGAGGTCGGGGACGGTCCGGAGCCGGCGAATTTGACGAAGATGGCCGGCGGTCCCGAGGTTGAAGAAGGCATCGAGGGCGGTGTTGTGGCACGTCCGGGGCCTCGTGGCTCGTTGAGGAGGTAGAGGGAGGACCGGCGGAGCTTCCTGGGGCGTCGGTGAGCCGTGGGGTGGCCGGTAGCCACGGTGGCTCTCGTCGGTGGCGGCGGCTCCGTTCGGTCGCGGGAGGGGAAACAGAGGAGCGAGGGGGAGGGAGGTCCAGAGAGCGAGGGAGAAGTGAGAGGGGGTCGGGGCTGCGTGGCGTCGCGGGAGGGACCAGGGAAGGAGGAGGCAGCCAGGCAGGGAGGAGGTGGCCTCCTCGGCCGCGCGCGTGCGAGCACGCAGCTGCTCCCACTGGCAAGAGGAAGACGACAGGGGGGGAGTAGCGGGGTGGCGGGCTGGGCCGCGCTGGGCCGGTCCTGTTGGGCCACCAGGTGGGCTTCACAGGTAAGTCCTTCTCTCTTTTATTTCTGTTCTGGTTCTCTTTTCTATTTCTGCAATTTGTTTTTGGATTTGATTTAAAATATCAAGGGGGGGGGGGGGGGGGGGGGGGGGGGGGGGGGGGGGGGGGGGGGGGGGGGGGGGGGGGGGGGGGGGGGGGGGGGGGGGGGGGGGGGGGGGGGGGGGGGGGGGGGGGGGGGGGGGGGGGGGGGGGGGGGGGGGGGGGGGGGGGGGGGGGGGGGGGGGGGGGGGGGGGGGGGGGGGGGGGGGGGGGGGGGGGGGGGGGGGGGGGGGGGGGGGGGGGGGGGGGGGGGGGGGGGGGGGGGGGGGGGGGGGGGGGGGGGGGGGGGGGGGGGGGGGGGGGGGGGGGGGGGGGGGGGGGGGGGGGGGGGGGGGGGGGGGGGGGGGGGGGGGGGGGGGGGGGGGGGGGGGGGGGGGGGGGGGGGGGGGGGGGGGGGGGGGGGGGGGGGGGGGGGGGGGGGGGGGGGGGGGGGGGGGGGGGGGGGGGGGGGGGGGGGGGGGGGGGGGGGGGGGGGGGGGGGGGGGGGGGGGGGGGGGGGGGGGGGGGGGGGGGGGGGGGGGGGGGGGGGGGGGGGGGGGGGGGGGGGGGGGGGGGGGGGGGGGGGGGGGGGGGGGGGGGGGGGGGGGGGGGGGGGGGGGGGGGGGGGGGGGGGGGGGGGGGGGGGGGGGGGGGGGGGGGGGGGGGGGGGGGGGGGGGGGGGGGGGGGGGGGGGGGGGGGGGGGGGGGGGGGGGGGGGGGGGGGGGGGGGGGGGGGGGGGGGGGGGGGGGGATAAGGATGTTGTCAATGGGCTCAACAACAATTCATCTGGGTTTCCTCTTAAAAGGAATTCCATAGTTGGGTGAACACGGTGATAGCATTGGTCAGACGAAAGATGTAATGGTGTATGCTCGAGGGATCAACCACGAATAAGACAACATTACGAGCATCGTTGGTACTGATTTGATTTGACGATAGCCCACACTCAAATCAAAGGATTGATAAGACAATAGGTCCAGCAACTGATCACAGGGACCAATTGATAACGATCGTTTGGAGGGGGTCGGTAGAATGGCATACTCGGACTTGGATGATGTGGATTACCTTGTTGAAGACAACGTAATGGATGAATTTCCTCATCACCGGAGATGGAAGAGACCCATGGTAGAATGGCACATTGGTGGTGCAAGCTGGGAACAAAATGCAAATGCTGGAATGATTCTGGTAACTGGGGAAGAACCCAACAAAAGAGAGTGGATTCTATGTTTGAAAGATCATAGCATTGCCGAGGAAACTGAGAGCAACCTCGGTTAGTGCCGATGATAACACGTAGCGCTTGTGCGTGCTCTCAAGAACTTGAGCATTTCCATATTCATCAAAGTTTTACCAACATCCGTGTCAAGGATCCTGGCAACACAACTTGCTACCATGATGAATGGTGATGGAGGATGCAGATGCGAAGGAGGATAACACTTTCTCAGATTTCACCTTAGCGAGGCCAAGCAAATAAAATCTGGATGAACGACCGAGAGACATTTAGCACTCCGCTTCTAATGTTCTCCTTAATGTGCTAGCGTAATACACCCATAGATATGGTTTGATATCTAGAACATCAAGTAAAAGGTCGGACTTCGGGAGCAAAAGAATCCATAAGGAGCAGTTACGGAGGTAATTCCTACGAAATCCTTATGGGAAGGTGGCCAACTTCCTCAATCAAGATATTATAATAACAGGTCTTCCGGCTGGGTGTGTTGGCCACGACATCCACTTTACCGGTTTTCGAGAGACCAATATTATAGTTCTTGGGAAATGTTCCAACCATCATATCTGCCTGAGATTCAGATCTGATTGGTGTCAGGATATTCCAGACTCATCGAGTCTAGGAAGAAAAATGAAAGTTTGCAACACAAATCGACGAGATGACGTTGCGAGATCCTCGGGAAATGAACTATGATAGCAAGCTCCAAAACATGAGCTGGTTCTGCTACAAACATGTGAACACGTTGTTCCAGACAAGCATGCCCACATGGTAGTCTTACAATAAAACACTACCGAGTTCTGGTTGGAAGCCATCATCGAGGATATCGAAGTTCTTTCATAAGTCCGGATTAGCTCTTATGAAGATACTCCTTCTCCTTGAACAAATCAGTCGGTGGCTTGATGTGCTAGGATACACATATGGAATGAAGATGATCAGTCTATCAAACCACAGAATACTTCGCACGTGCATAACTGACTTGGGATGGTTCCAGAGGAGGCAAAAACATGCTTTCTCGAATTCACGTCGGCAACTTACATCAAATGCACATGAATCAAAGGAAGTCACTTCTTTTATCCAAACATATACTTCATGAACGGGGCATGAAGGAAATGCTTTCAAAAGTTTCCAACACTAACTTAATGTTCAACAACATCATGGAGGAGAGGGGGGGGGGGGGGGGGGGGGGGGGGGGGGGGGGGGGGGGGGGGGGGGGGGGGGGGGGGGGGGGGGGGGGGGGGGGGGGGGGGGGGGGGGGGGGGGGGGGGGGGGGGGGGGGGGGGGGGGGGGGGGGGGGGGGGGGGGGGGGGGGGGGGGGGGGGGGGGGGGGGGGGGGGGGGGGGGGGGGGGGGGGGGGGGGGGGGGGGGGGGGGGGGGGGGGGGGGGGGGGGGGGGGGGGGGGGGGGGGGGGGGGGGGGGGGGGGGGGGGGGGGGGGGGGGGGGGGGGGGGGGGGGGGGGGGGGGGGGGGGGGGGGGGGGGGGGGGGGGGGGGGGGGGGGGGGGGGGGGGGGGGGGGGGGGGGGGGGGGGGGGGGGGGGGGGGGGGGGGGGGGGGGGGGGGGGGGGGGGGGGGGGGGGGGGGGGGGGGGGGGGGGGGGGGGGGGGGGGGGGGGGGGGGGGGGGGGGGGGGGGGGGGGGGGGGGGGGGGGGGGGGGGGGGGGGGGGGGGGGGGGGGGGGGGGGGGGGGGGGGGGGGGGGGGGGGGGGGGGGGGGGGGGGGGGGGGGGGGGGGGGGGGGGGGGGGGGGGGGGGGGGGGGGGGGGGGGGGGGGGGGGGGGGGGGGGGGGGGGGGGGGGGGGGGGGGGGGGGGGGGGGGGGGGGGGGGGGGGGGGGGGGGGGGGGGGGGGGGGGGGGGGGGGGGGGGGGGGGGGGGGGGGGGGGGGGGGGGGGGGGGGGGGGGGGGGGGGGGGGGGGGGGGGGGGGGGGGGGGGGGGGGGGGGGGGGGGGGGGGGGGGGGGGGGGGGGGGGGGGGGGGGGGGGGGGGGGGGGGGGGGGGGGGGGGGGGGGGGGGGGGGGGGGGGGGGGGGGGGGGGGGGGGGGGGGGGGGGGGGGGGGGGGGGGGGGGGGGGGGGGGGGGGGGGGGGGGGGGGGGGGGGGGGGGGGGGGGGGGGGGGGGGGGGGGGGGGGGGGGGGGGGGGGGGGGGGGGGGGGGGGGGGGGGGGGTCGATTTGTGTTGCAAACTTTCGTTTTTCTTTCTAGACTCGATGAGTCTGGAATATCCTGACACCAACCAGATCTGAATCTCAGGCAGATATGATGGTTTGGAACACTTCCCAAGAAATATAATATTGGTCTCACGATAACCGGTAAAGTGGATGTCGTGGCCAACACACCCCGCCGGGAGACCTAATATTGTAGTATCTTGATTGAGGAAGTTGGCCACCTCCCCATAAGGATTTCGTAGGATTTACCTCCGTAACTGTTCCTTATGGATTCTATTGCTCCCGAAGTCTGACCTTTACTTGATGTTCTAGTTATCAAACCATATCTATGAATGGGTTACACTAGCACGTCAAGGAGAACATTAGAAGCGGAGTGCTAAATGTCTCTCGGTCGATCATCCAGATTTTGTTTCCTTGGCCTCGCTAGGGTGAAATCTGAGTTGATGTTATCTTCCTATGCATCTGCATCGTCCATCGTTGTTCATCATGGTGGTATGTTGTGTTGCCAGGATCCTTGACACGGATGTTGGTAAAACCTTGATGAATATGGAAATGCTCAAGTTCTTGAGAGCACGCACAAGCGCTAGGTGTTGGGGGGGGGGGGGGGGGGGGGGGGGGGGGGGGGGGGGGGGGGGGGGGGGGGGGGGGGGGGGGGGGGGGGGGGGGGGGGGGGGGGGGGGGGGGGGGGGGGGGGGGGGGGGGGGGGGGGGGGGGGGGGGGGGGGGGGGGGGGGGGGGGGGGGGGGGGGGGGGGGGGGGGGGGGGGGGGGGGGGGGGGGGGGGGGGGGGGGGGGGGGGGGGGGGGGGGGGGGGGGGGGGGGGGGGGGGGGGGGGGGGGGGGGGGGGGGGGGGGGGGGGGGGGGGGGGGGGGGGGGGGGGGGGGGGGGGGGGGGGGGGGGGGGGGGGGGGGGGGGGGGGGGGGGGGGGGGGGGGGGGGGGGGGGGGGGGGGGGGGGGGGGGGGGGGGGGGGGGGGGGGGGGGGGGGGGGGGGGGGGGGGGGGGGGGGGGGGGGGGGGGGGGGGGGGGGGGGGGGGGGGGGGGGGGGGGGGGGGGGGGGGGGGGGGGGGGGGGGGGGGGGGGGGGGGGGGGGGGGGGGGGGGGGGGGGGGGGGGGGGGGGGGGGGGGGGGGGGGGGGGGGGGGGGGGGGGGGGGGGGGGGGGGGGGGGGGGGGGGGGGGGGGGGGGGGGGGGGGGGGGGGGGGGGGGGGGGGGGGGGGGGGGGGGGGGGGGGGGGGGGGGGGGGGGGGGGGGGGGGGGGGGGGGGGGGGGGGGGGGGGGGGGGGGGGGGGGGGGGGGGGGGGGGGGGGGGGGGGGGGGGGGGGGGGGGGGGGGGGGGGGGGGGGGGGGGGGGGGGGGGGGGGGGGGGGGGGGGGGGGGGGGGGGGGGGGGGGGGGGGGGGGGGGGGGGGGGGGGGGGGGGGGGGGGGGGGGGGGGGGGGGGGGGGGGGGGGGGGGGGGGGGGGGGGGGGGGGGGGGGGGGGGGGGGGGGGGGGGGGGGGGGGGGGGGGGGGGGGGGGGGGGGGGGGGGGGGGGGGGGGGGGGGGGGGGGGGGGGGGGGGGGGGGGGGGGGGGGGGGGGGGGGGGGGGGGGGGGGGGGGGGGGGGGGGGGGGGGGGGGGGGGGGGGGGGGGGGGGGGGGGGGGGGGGGGGGGGGGGGGGGGGGGGGGGGGGGGGGGGGGGGGGGGGGGGGGGGGGGGGGGGGGGGGGGGGGGGGGGGGGGGGGGGGGGGGGGGGGGGGGGGGGGGGGGGGGGGGGGGGGGGGGGGGGGGGGGGGGGGGGGGGGGGGGGGGGGGGGGGGGGGGGGGGGGGGGGGGGGGGGGGGGGGGGGGGGGGGGGGGGGGGGGGGGGGGGGGGGGGGGGGGGGGGGGGGGGGGGGGGGGGGGGGGGGGGGGGGGGGGGGGGGGGGGGGGGGGGGGGGGGGGGGGGGGGGGGGGGGGGGGGGGGGGGGGGGGGGGGGGGGGGGGGGGGGGGGGGGGGGGGGGGGGGGGGGGGGGGGGGGGGGGGGGGGGGGGGGGGGGGGGGGGGGGGGGGGGGGGGGGGGGGGGGGGGGGGGGGGGGGGGGGGGGGGGGGGGGGGGGGGGGGGGGGGGGGGGGGGGGGGGGGGGGGGGGGGGGGGGGGGGGGGGGGGGGGGGGGGGGGGGGGGGGGGGGGGGGGGGGGGGGGGGGGGGGGGGGGGGGGGGGGGGGGGGGGGGGGGGGGGGGGGGGGGGGGGGGGGGGGGGGGGGGGGGGGGGGGGGGGGGGGGGGGGGGGGGGGGGGGGGGGGGGGGGGGGGGGGGGGGGGGGGGGGGGGGGGGGGGGGGGGGGGGGGGGGGGGGGGGGGGGGGGGGGGGGGGGGGATACATGACGTGTACATGGCGGTAAGTGGCAAGAGCGTGTGTGAATAAGTACACCCCTGCAGGGTTAACATGATCTATTCGACGACCCATGTTTTTGCAGATGAGACCTCTGTCTCAGTAGTAGTTCTGCATGGACTTCGACGACTAGCTTGTTACCTCAGCTACGGTCTTGTACCTTGGGAGGGTCTTGTAGATAGTCAGGCTCCTCAGCCTTTTTCATTTGTAGTTGTCTGTACTCAGACATGTTTATGCTTCCGCTTGTTGCTTGTATGCTCTGTATGTTGGGTAATGAGACCCATGTTTGTAATACTTGGCTCCTCGGAGCCTAATGAATAAATACTCTGAGTCATAGAGTCTTGTTGTGATGCCATGTTGTATTTGCACATATCGAGCATATTGTGTGTATGATTGAAATGCTTGGTATGTGTGGGATCCAACAATCTAGTTGTTTATCCTTGGTAGCCTCTCTTATGGGGAAATGTAGTCTGGTGCTTCCACGGAGCCTTGGTAGTCCGCTACAGCCCAGTTTACCGGAGTCCTGCTAGCCCAGCACTACCGCTCCGGAACACTTAGACTGGCCGGCATGTGATTCACATCGTTCCTGTGTCTGTCCCTTCGGGGAAATGTCACGTGCTGACTTCCGGAGTCCTGCTAGCCTGCTACAGCCCGGATTCCCGGAGTCCTGGGGGGGCTACAGCCCGAATTCACTCGCTGATGACCGACACGTTCGTTGCTGGGTCATGTATGCCTGTCCCTGTAAGTTAGTGCCACTTTGGGTTCACGACTAGTCATGTCAGGCCGGGTTCTCTGTCATATGGATGCTAGCGACACTATCATATACGTGATCCAAAAGGCGCAAACGGTCCCGGGCCACGTAAGGTGGCACCCGTGGGAATACCGTGCGTGAGGCCGCAAAGTGATATGATGTGTTACATGCTAGATCGATGTGGCTTAGGATCGGGGTCCTGACAGATCCGGACACGTTTGTTGCGTCCGAAGACTATCTTGGAGTATTCGGAAAGGGGAACCCGCCTTGCAATGCCGATGACAATCTGCGCGTCGGACACCTCGTCATTGAAGCCTGGTTCAGGGGCTACTGAGGGAGTCCTGGACTAAGGGGTCCTCGGGCATCCAGCCTTTTGACCGTGGGCCGGATTGATGGGCTGTTAAGATACAAAGACCGAAGACTCTACCCATGTCCGGATGGGACTCTCCTTGGCATGGAAGGCAAGCTTGGCGACCAAATATGAAGATTCGCCACGCAAGCAAAACCCCCTTGTTCATTTCGATACAATCCCACTCTCTTGCTCCTGCTCTCTTTTACTGCATTAGGACAACAACGATTCAACTGTTACATGCTGCGGTAGTTGAACCCCTTTTCCTCTGCATGACATGTCATTGCCACAGTAAATAGATGAAACCCACTAGCATGAGTAGGAGTTGTTTGAGCCCTGATATGCCTACTCATTCATGCTTGTTGTCATGCCTGCTACTGCTTAGAGTTTAGTCAAGTCTGATTCATCGGGAATTAATTGGAATGTGGTGAACATGTCCTACTGTTGAGAGCTAAGTGTGTGAACACGATTTGGTAAAGGTAGCGGTGAGAGGCCATGTAGGAGTACATGGTGGGTTGTCTCATTGTAGCCGTCCTCAGGAACTTAGTTCTGTGTTTGTGATCCATGAACAGGTACTACCACGCATTGGAATGCTTAAGTGCCCCTCTCGACTTATTAATCGCCTTGATCTCTGTCCAGGAGTTGCAACTAGTTTCTGGTGTTTGTAGGATATGTGTTGGGGGCCGTGCGTAGCGCTGACCCTAGGGGTGGGCTATGATGCGGTAGAGACACGAGGCATGGTGTATCGGGATGCCCGTTTGGTGCCTCGGGAACCCTACTCTCATCGTTTGGGGCCGTGAGCGACACCCCGGCCGGATCTCCTTGCGGATGGAACCCGAATAGGCGATAAACCTGGACTAGAGACTTGTGTGGTTAGTCAGGTCGTGGTCGACTCCCTCGCCAGGCTTCCGCTTGAACATTGCCGAGATACACGACATGTACATGGTGGTAAGTGGCGAGAGAGTGTGTGAAGAAGTACACCCCTGCAGGGTTATAAATGTTCTATTCGAATAGCCGTGTCCGCGGTAAAGGACTTCTGGGTTGCCTGTACAGTTCATAGACAAGTGAAAGTGGATACTCTAAAATACGCAAGATAAGCGTGAGTGCTATGGATAGCGTTATCGTAGGGAGACGGGAGCGGATCCATAGTGGTGTATTGATATGGTGAATATGTGGACTCGTGTGCGCCACCTCAAGGAGTTGCTTGCAGTCGTAGTTCAGGTTAGCCACTGAGTCAAAGCTGGCTTGCTGCAGTTAAACCCCACCATCCCTTTGTTGATAATGATGCATATGTAGTTAGTTCTGATGTATGTCTTGCTGGGTACATTTGTACTCACGTTTGCTTAATTTATGTTTTTGCAGAGAGACTCCAGTCTCACTAGTAGTTCCACGTGGACTTCGACGTTTAGCTTGTTACCTCAGCTACGATCTTGTGCCCTCGGCAAGATCTGGTAGATAGTCAGGCTTCTTAGCCTTTTTCATTTGTAGATGTCTGTACTCAGACATGTTAAGCTTCCGCATGTGCTTGACTTGTATGCTCTGAATGTTGGGTCATGAGACCCATGTTGGTAATATCTCGCTCCTCGGAGCCTATTGAATAAATACTTTGAGTCGTAGAGTTTTGTTGTGATGCCATGTCGTATTTACACATATCGAGCATATTGTGTGTATGATTGAAATGCTTGGTATGTGTGGGATCCGACAACCTAGTTGTCTATCCTTCGTAGCCTCTCTTATGGGGAAATGTAGTCTAGTGCTTCCACTGAGCCATGGTAGTCTGCTACAGCCCGGTTTACCGGAGTCCTGTTAGCTCAGTTGCTACTGCTCCGGAACACTTAGACTGGTCGGCATGTGTCCTTCTTCGATCTTGTGTCTGTCCCTTCAGGGAAATGTCACGCGGTGTCTTTCGGAGTCCTGTTAGCCTGCTACATCCTGGATTCCCGGAGTCCTGCTAGCCCAGTTGCTACAGCCCGAATTCACTCGCTGAGGGGGGGGGGGGGGGGGGGGGGGGGGGGGGGGGGGGGGGGGGGGGGGGGGGGGGGGGGGGGGGGGGGGGGGGGGGGGGGGGGGGGGGGGGGGGGGGGGGGGGGGGGGGGGGGTGCGGTGTGAGGCTGCCGTCGCCGCAGAATAACAGGGGGTGTGGGTGAGTAGATGGATGGCCTGGCCAGCGGTGGGAGTAGTAGGGGGCGGTGAGGCCTCCGCCGCATCGCAGCCGGCCACGGGAGGCAGGAGCACGAGGCACGACCGGCGCTGGTTTGGGCGGCTGGAGCAAGAAGACCAGAGGTTGAAGAAGCACTACGCCGTTGGATGGACATCGTACGGTCACTGGAGCTAGAATCGTTCATATTGATTAAGTTGACAAAGCACTCCGTCCCCGTCAACTTAGTAGGCCCACAAGTCAGCCTCCCACCAAGGTGGGTCCCAACTAGCAGGGGGAGTATTCTTTTTTTGTGCGTAATAAGGAGGCACCTCCGGTGGGTCCGAGCTGACAGCGGGGGGAACGCTTTTTTTGCAAAATACGTTGGCCCGTCCGGTGGGTCCCAGCAGTCAGGGGGGAAACATTTTTTTCGCCAAATACGGTGGCCCGTCCGGTGGGTCCCTGCTGTCAGGTGGAGGAATAATTATTTTCTGCGTAATAAGGAGGCACTTCCTTGCGGCTGCCGTGGACCCAGCTGTCAGCCTCTCCACGTACAGTACTCTTCCGATGGAAGTCGTTCCTTGACCACGTTGACCACGCCGCGCCGAGAGCATCAGGGCGGTGGACGACGGCGAGGCCAAGGAAGGGAACGACACGGAGGCAGGGAAGACTCGGCAATTGTTTCCCACACGGAGGGGAGTACGACTGTACGAGGGTTTACTGGCTCGTCTGCCGTCGCCGGAGAATAACAGCAGGTGTGGGTGAGTAGAGGGATGGCCAGGCCAGCGATGGGAGTACGGTGGGGCGGTGAGGCCTGCACGGCAGCACAGCCGGCCGCGGGGAGGAGGGAGCAGGCAGTCCCGCCGGCGCTTGTTTGAGCGGCTGGAGCAGGAAGAGCAGAGATTGAAGAAGCATGACGGCCGTTGGATGGACATCCAACAGTCACTGCTTGTGCGTCAACCTTTTTTTAGGAAGGCCTCAAATCTGTGGAAAATAGCATACAACCCATCTGCCATTATTTCTAATAATTTACATCCCATTTGCTAATTCTTAAGGTTTTTTTTTAGCCCATATTATTTTTGTTAGCATTACAGCCCATATTGTGGCCACGGTTAAAAAATTATACGAAATTTTGCATATTTCGATGCGGTCCGAACTGTTTTTAATCCTGAAATTTCGAGTCACATTCAAACTGATTTTAAAAATAAATGTATATCAATATAAAATCCAACAAATTGTCCACGCATAAAAATTAATGCAATTTAAAATCTCAAAATGAAAAAAAGAAATTTGAAACTAATTGCCGGGGGGGGGGGGGGGGGGGGGGGGGGGGGGGGGGGGGGGGGGGGGGGGGGGGGGGGGGGGGGGGGGGGGGGGGGGGGGGGGGGGGGGGGGGGGGGGGGGGGGGGGGGGGGGGGGGGGGGGGGGGGGGGGGGGGGGGGGGGGGGGGGGGGGGGGGGGGGGGGGGGGGGGGGGGGGGGGGGGGGGGGGGGGGGGGGGGGGGGGGGGGGGGGGGGGGGGGGGGGGGGGGGGGGGGGGGGGGGGGGGGGGGGGGGGGGGGGGGGGGGGGGGGGGGGGGGGGGGGGGGGGGGGGGGGGGGGGGGGGGGGGGGGGGGGGGGGGGGGGGGGGGGGGGGGGGGGGGGGGGGGGGGGGGGGGGGGGGGGGGGGGGGGGGGGGGGGGGGGGGGGGGGGGGGGGGGGGGGGGGGGGGGGGGGGGGGGGGGGGGGGGGGGGGGGGGGGGGGGGGGGGGGGGGGGGGGGGGGGGGGGGGGGGGGGGGGGGGGGGGGGGGGGGGGGGGGGGGGGGGGGGGGGGGGGGGGGGGGGGGGGGGGGGGGGGGGGGGGGGGGGGGGGGGGGGGGGGGGGGGGGGGGGGGGGGGGGGGGGGGGGGGGGGGGGGGGGGGGGGGGGGGGGGGGGGGGGGGGGGGGGGGGGGGGGGGGGGGGGGGGGGGGGGGGGGGGGGGGGGGGGGGGGGGGGGGGGGGGGGGGGGGGGGGGGGGGGGGGGGGGGGGGGGGGGGGGGGGGGGGGGGGGGGGGGGGGGGGGGGGGGGGGGGGGGGGGGGGGGGGGGGGGGGGGGGGGGGGGGGGGGGGGGGGGGGGGGGGGGGGGGGGGGGGGGGGGGGGGGGGGGGGGGGGGGGGGGGGGGGGGGGGGGGGGGGGGGGGGGGGGGGGGGGGGGGGGGGGGGGGGGGGGGGGGGGGGGGGGGGGGGGGGGGGGGGGGGGGGGGGGGGGGGGGGGGGGGGGGGGGGGGGGGGGGGGGGGGGGGGGGGGGGGGGGGGGGGGGGGGGGGGGGGGGGGGGGGGGGGGGGGGGGGGGGGGGGGGGGGGGGGGGGGGGGGGGGGGGGGGGGGGGGGGGGGGGGGGGGGGGGGGGGGGGGGGGGGGGGGGGGGGGGGGGGGGGGGGGGGGGGGGGGGGGGGGGGGGGGGGGGGGGGGGGGGGGGGGGGGGGGGGGGGGGGGGGGGGGGGGGGGGGGGGGGGGGGGGGGGGGGGGGGGGGGGGGGGGGGGGGGGGGGGGGGGGGGGGGGGGGGGGGGGGGGGGGGGGGGGGGGGGGGGGGGGGGGGGGGGGGGGGGGGGGGGGGGGGGGGGGGGGGGGGGGGGGGGGGGGGGGGGGGGGGGGGGGGGGGGGGGGGGGGGGGGGGGGGGGGGGGGGGGGGGGGGGGGGGGGGGGGGGGGGGGGGGGGGGGGGGGGGGGGGGGGGGGGGGGGGGGGGGGGGGGGGGGGGGGGGGGGGGGGGGGGGGGGGGGGGGGGGGGGGGGGGGGGGGGGGGGGGGGGGGGGGGGGGGGGGGGGGGGGGGGGGGGGGGGGGGGGGGGGGGGGGGGGGGGGGGGGGGGGGGGGGGGGGGGGGGGGGGGGGGGGGGGGGGGGGGGGGGGGGGGGGGGGGGGGGGGGGGGGGGGGGGGGGGGGGGGGGGGGGGGGGGGGGGGGGGGGGGGGGGGGGGGGGGGGGGGGGGGGGGGGGGGGGGGGGGGGGGGGGGGGGGGGGGGGGGGGGGGGGGGGGGGGGGGGGGGGGGGGGGGGGGGGGGGGGGGGGGGGGGGGGGGGGGGGGGGGGGGGGGGGGGGGGGGGGGGGGGGGGGGGGGGGGGGGGGGGGGGGGGGGGGGGGGGGGGGGGGGGGGGGGGGGGGGGGGGGGGGGGGGGGGGGGGGGGGGGGGGGGGGGGGGGGGGGGGGGGGGGGGGGGGGGGGGGGGGGGGGGGGGGGGGGGGGGGGGGGGGGGGGGGGGGGGGGGGGGGGGGGGGGGGGGGGGGGGGGGGGGGGGGGGGGGGGGGGGGGGGGGGGGGGGGGGGGGGGGGGGGGGGGGGGGGGGGGGGGGGGGGGGGGGGGGGGGGGGGGGGGGGGGGGGGGGGGGGGGGGGGGGGGGGGGGGGGGGGGGGGGGGGGGGGGGGGGGGGGGGGGGGGGGGGGGGGGGGGGGGGGGGGGGGGGGGGGGGGGGGGGGGGGGGGGGGGGGGGGGGGGGGGGGGGGGGGGGGGGGGGGGGGGGGGGGGGGGGGGGGGGGGGGGGGGGGGGGGGGGGGGGGGGGGGGGGGGGGGGGGGGGGGGGGGGGGGGGGGGGGGGGGGGGGGGGGGGGGGGGGGGGGGGGGGGGGGGGGGGGGGGGGGGGGGGGGGGGGGGGGGGGGGGGGGGGGGGGGGGGGGGGGGGGGGGGGGGGGGGGGGGGGGGGGGGGGGGGGGGGGGGGGGGGGGGGGGGGGGGGGGGGGGGGGGGGGGGGGGGGGGGGGGGGGGGGGGGGGGGGGGGGGGGGGGGGGGGGGGGGGGGGGGGGGGGGGGGGGGGGGGGGGGGGGGGGGGGGGGGGGGGGGGGGGGGGGGGGGGGGGGGGGGGGGGGGGGGGGGGGGGGGGGGGGGGGGGGGGGGGGGGGGGGGGGGGGGGGGGGGGGGGGGGGGGGGGGGGGGGGGGGGGGGGGGGGGGGGGGGGGGGGGGGGGGGGGGGGGGGGGGGGGGGGGGGGGGGGGGGGGGGGGGGGGGGGGGGGGGGGGGGGGGGGGGGGGGGGGGGGGGGGGGGGGGGGGGGGGGGGGGGGGGGGGGGGGGGGGGGGGGGGGGGGGGGGGGGGGGGGGGGGGGGGGGGGGGGGGGGGGGGGGGGGGGGGGGGGGGGGGGGGGGGGGGGGGGGGGGGGGGGGGGGGGGGGGGGGGGGGGGGGGGGGGGGGGGGGGGGGGGGGGGGGGGGGGGGGGGGGGGGGGGGGGGGGGGGGGGGGGGGGGGGGGGGGGGGGGGGGGGGGGGGGGGGGGGGGGGGGGGGGGGGGGGGGGGGGGGGGGGGGGGGGGGGGGGGGGGGGGGGGGGGGGGGGGGGGGGGGGGGGGGGGGGGGGGGGGGGGGGGGGGGGGGGGGGGGGGGGGGGGGGGGGGGGGGGGGGGGGGGGGGGGGGGGGGGGGGGGGGGGGGGGGGGGGGGGGGGGGGGGGGGGGGGGGGGGGGGGGGGGGGGGGGGGGGGGGGGGGGGGGGGGGGGGGGGGGGGGGGGGGGGGGGGGGGGTCCATTAGGAGGAGCCATTTTTTATTGGCTTGAAATAAGGAGGCACTTGCTTGAGTACTACCATGACCTTGGTGGGTCCCTGCTGTCATCCTCTCCACGTACAATCATCTCCTGATTGTGTACGCGTCAACCTGGTAGGCCCACAAGTCAGCCTCTAAACCCATGGCGGACAAATACAACCCATTTAAAAAAATAATAGCCCATTCCATACGTTCAAACAGAAAGTTCAACATTCAGAGCAAAGTAACAGGTCTGATCCAGATATAGAGTACTGAACTTCCACGTTGACAACCATCATAGCCAAGTTAACTATCTACTCCCACTAATACTCTAGTAGTGTACAAGTACTAACTTACTCTTAGCTAACTAGACGATGCCGGCCGCCATCTGCGGTACACGCTAAACGCCTGCACCGGCGTCCTCCGCCTCGCCTCGGACTTGCCAGAGGTGTGATAGGGTGCGTTGCTCGCGCGCGTTGGCCCTTTCCATGTCAGCGTGGTCCACCAGAGCTTCGGCTAGCGGGAAACCCACTTGACGAGCTTGTAGTAAAATTCGGCGTCGCGAACACGTGCGTGCCCGATAGCCTCCAGGGCTATTTGCCGGGCGCCGGCCTCCACGTAGTCGGCCCAGTTGCGGGCGCTCTGCTCGTGACTCAGAGCGTCGGTGCGCTGCTGCTCCATGTCCCGCTGGCGGCGCAAATTGGCAATACGCTGCTCCTCCGCCAGGCGGTCGCGCTCCAACAACTCCTCATACTCCGCATTGCCATCTAAAGACCGATAGAATGCCTCCTCCCTCCGTCTGCCTTCCGGTGAAAAACCGAACACTAGTTCCGGCGGTGACCGCCTCCAGCGTCGCCTATAGCGGACGGGCGGGGGCATGGCGGACGTGGCGAGAGCGAGGATAAGTGGCGAGCGACGTCGGGCTGGTGGGGGCTTATGAGCATAGGGCGAGTTGGGTGATGGTGCCACCGGAGAAGCCCGGGAAACAGTAATTATAGGCGGAAGGTAGGTGAACTAGCGTGTCACGGGAAACGCGACGGTCATCGCGGTCATCGGAATTCAATGCATAAGCAGGCATGGCTTAGCGCGCCAGCTTGCCGTGGAAAACTAGAAAAACTTAAATTATGACTGTGCCGTCCCGTCCCGTCAGTGGTGCATCCCGTCTGTGCTGGGTCGCATGCCGGCATGACGGTCAAACGAGTGCACTCGAATCATCCAGATGAGGTACTCCCTCCTTGTCAAAAATGATTCCACCACTCATCATCTAGTACCTTGGTTGGTTAGATTTTTGAATTAAGCCCTGCAAACTGGAATGGAGGTAGTACGTGCATGATCCACTATTTATTCGTGTAGGATCGAGTAGGTCATTTTTTGAATTGAGCCCTGCAAACCGGAAAGGAGGTAGTACGTGCGTGATCCACTATTTATCCGTGTAGGATCGACTAGGTCAGATAGTGTACGTGTAGGATCGAGTAGGTCGGATGGTGTACGCGTACGATCGCATTAGCTGATGAACGTTCGCTGGGAGATAAGGCATTTGCGAACGTTTTTGCTGGCAGTTTCTTCAGATTCGCATGGCATTTTCTTCTGAGCAGCTTGTCAGTTTCTTCAGAGGTACGCATTTTTATTCAAAAAACGGCCACTTCGGATCTTGCGTCGCAACTAAAACTGCCAGGAGCGCATTAGTAGGCTAGCTAGTGATCGATCAGTAACTTGTAAACACTGAGCGAATAGAAATAAGGAACTGTTAGTAACTTGTAAACACTGAGAACACAGAAATAAGGATCATGCTGTGCACAGCAGTAAGAGCCGATCCGTTCGAAATGTTCACACGAGACTCACAGGCCTGGCATTGTAATATGTTCATATTAGTAGCCCAAATTCAAAACCAACTAGTACGATTCCCATACATAAGATCAACATGTGAATGCATCTCAATGATTCACAGATCATATACAAATATGTAGCTCCACAAGCAAAGATCTAGAAAAAACATCTGTTCTTCCTACTAACATGGATGCTTCTCTTGGCCAACATTCAGTATAGAGTGAAAGACAAATTTGTTTGTGAAGTCTACAATTCCTCTTGCAAACGTAAGTGGTTTCACCAACAGCTGGAACCATGAGAATGAACCACACATGATGGAGGAACATCCACTGCAATATGATTTGGTCTTCTCTCGATCACACGGCGATACTATTTTTGGAATACAAACTTTAACTTAGGCAAAATGATGCCCATTGTATAATCAGACCAAAGCAATAAAGCACCTAGTGTTGGCCAATAAATAGTACATTACTACTTTTCTGCAGTCCATGAAGTGACTATCCAATCTTTCTGTGTCTATTTTCAAATGGCACTGCATGCAGTGACTATACTATTCTCTTGTGCAATTCAACCAAAATTGCGGTCACTTTGTTTGTTTGCCAAATAGCAAAGGGCAGACATCTCTGTCTGCACAAATATCAAGCAGCTATTAAACATATACCCCACCTTGTATTTTCGGTTTAAACATGTCTCTTCTGCTTAGCATCTGTCATGTTTTGCACTGGACAATTTGATACAGTCATGTTTTGCCCTGGACAATTTCATACTGAATTGATTTGCTCGTTCAGAGCAGAAATATAGCACCTATTCTTCATCAGACCAAGGATATCCATGTTCACAGTGATGGAAGAGGTGAAATCGATACAACCAAAATTGAGCATCCAACCATTGAATCATGTCCTGCACCTCCAATGTAGGTCCACCCTGCCAATAAATTCACATGCAAACCACTAGTGTTACTATCTAATGACAGTACAAAAAGAGTAGCAAGATAGTAGCAAACCATGTACCTACGTAATGAACAGCTCATAGTGCCACCAATTGGATATAAAGGTTTGGAAGAAAACATGCTCCTAATGTTGAACCATTTGGACATTTTGTGCAGTTCCACTAAAATCGAGCATCCCTGTTTGCATAGATATTGAAAGTGTGATTACTATAGAAGTGGCACTAGTTGAAGCATAGACTCACAAATATAAGCATTCCAATTTCTTAATGGGAAAAGGTAGCAAGACTGTTTCTAACCACCTATTTGAAGGAACAAATAAGGCAACATCAGCTGATGTCAGGAAGGCATACATAGTTTTTTTTGAAAAATTGAGCCATTGCTGACCTTTCCTCTTCTTTTAAGCATATTTTGTGCAGTTCAACTAAAATAAAATGCCATCACCGCCTTAACAATTCAGTGACACTGTACAAAAGGAAATGACTTAACATTACATCATGATGTCAGGTATGTAGTCGACAGGCATTAGAGACAAACATACAGACCTCCTCCGATAACATAATGAACATAAATTTTAACAAAGGTGTGACTAGCTTTACCGGGATAATTTGAGTGAACTCTACACCCTCTATTCCTTAATATAAGATGTTTTCGCAGTTCAATTTAAAGTACCCAAACATCTAGTATTTAGAAAAACAGGTAGTAGTTTTCTTGAGCACATATCTGGGAAAGCTTGCCAGACTTTATATATGTCCATATGCTAATGCAACACCATTCGAATAGTACAAATATAGACTAATCCAGTGGCTAGTGCAATAGTATAGTAGTTATTTTATTACATGGTACAGTATAATGGTTTTACTGAACAGATTTCCATAAGCTCTAGCACTGGAAGATTTCTATAAGAATTAACAATAGAAAATGTAGAGGTAACAAGTTTCAGCATTGGTATAGTAGCTGTGCAAGAGCATTAAACCAAATACAAAAGTCTAAAGGTAACTAGCATTATTAACTAATGATAGTATAAAAAAATTGCAAACCATGTACCTTCAAGGTAAATATTATTAACTAACTCGAGGTATGTAATCTATAAGCATTAACAGTGCAAAAATCTGAAGGTAGTAACAAGATTCATCGTTGGTATACTGGCTGTGCAACAGCATTAGAATGCCTTAGCTGAAAAATCTTTAATACATCCACAATCAACAGCTAACCCTGAAATAATCCACTGACATTACATGGCACTGCTTAAATTTATCGGTGGCATTAGACTGAGTGCAGCATTAGTTAAATGTGGCATCACTTTAGCAGTAGCATTGCTTGACTTGACCGCTGGCTTTATACTAACAGTAAAAAAGTGGCAATAAGAGCATGGGAGGCCCATTCGGACAGTGGGCGCACCAGTACGATGTACCTCCACGGACGCATAGAGTGGTGAGGGAGGTATGGTTGCCCAGAGCAACAAATATCCAGGCAGCATATGTGGATTACGTCCCATTTTTGTTCTCTTTAGCTACTGATTTTCCCCTTTTCAACCTAGATGCGAGTTCGATGCCTAGTCTCTTGGAAAGTATAGTCTACCTTCCTTTCCTTATTCAACCCAGACATGGATTAGTCTGCATGAAGTAGGGTTTCCTTTAATAGTGCAAGTTAAGGTTTTCGTCTGCGTGACGAGCAGAGCAGAGGATAGCAAATTGGGAAGATGGTGGAGTGGAAAAAGATCCACATGCAGCGACATGGCAGATGGGGCAATAGAACAAGGGTATGGTTCGAAAAGAGGTAGCATACCTGAGGGTCGGCGGGAAGTGGCTTCGCTCATGGTCGTCGTCCTCCGCACACACTACAGCAGTGAGCTTGGGGAAGGAGGCCATCCCGCGCGGGCGCTAGGTCTGAGAGGACGGCCTTGTCATCAGTGCGTGACCTAGCTCGCCGACGACGAGTGCGTCAACACTGCACGTCCTTTTCTTCCCCGGCGGATTTGTGACCACCGGTGAGGAGGGAGAGAGAGGCCGTCTTTTTTAGATCTGGAGAGAGGGTGATAGTGTGAGAAGCAAGTGGGCAGCCCTTAGCAAGAAAGCGCTGAAGCTCCATCCTATATATCTTTTTTATACTACTAGTACTAGAGGTGGAGTAGTGGTAGAGTAGTTTATATTTTCTCTGCATACAGTACCAGTTAGTCGTGCTTCAAAACTGAACGGCACGCCATTAAAAAAATAAAAGGTCGATAACTAATGCGGCACCTCGGGCCAACGCGGCCAGATCGTATTTTGCATGAGAAATTACGCACCATGTTTTGTTGACATGTGGTCCCGTTCCCACATGTCAGTGAGAAGACGGCGAGTCCTTTTGTACAATTTCCGAACGGATGTCTATGTAGGCCGGGGCACCTCTTTCATGTACCGTGGCAACCGTCCACCGACTCTTCGCCTTTCCCTCTTGATTTGGAACTGCTGTCGCACGCTCTTCCTCCCTCCTCCATTTGCCTTCACCCTTCCTTCTGCCATTGTTTGATCGTCTTCTCCATGGAGGGAACCGGCCGAAAACGACCCCGTTATTCTTGCCCCGATCTGAAAGATGACGTGGTGGAGGAACTCATTGATCGGTGCGACATCATCACCTCGGCTAGCATGGCAGGTTCATTCAAGACCATTCTCGACTCAACTAATAACATCATTACAAGGAACACAAGGTTCCAGGAGCGGTTTGATCTCCCCTATCTTCTTCACCGTGAACCTGGTCACTGGCGCGCGGACGACGCATGCCTCGCCTTGTGCAAATTGATGCCGCTTGATAATGATCCATGTGATGTTAAGATGCCATCGCTTGAGGGTAAGGCTTGGGCAGGCGCAAATGGAGATTGGGTTGTTTATATTGGGTACAACTGCGAGTGGGAACTTGTGAATGTGTACACTCGTCACCGGGTTCCACTTCCAAAAATCTCAGACTGCCCAGAGGTTGAGCACACCGGTATTCTACGTACGTTCAACTACGATCATGGTGACTGTCGTCTACAGAAGATAGCAATTTGTCGAGTTCCCGACCGCTCTTGGGGTTATAGGAATGCTTGTGTTGTCTCTATCTTCGACAAGCTTGTTGCCGTCCTTCATGGTTCGACTCGATGGATATTGCTCAAAAATCAGTTTCTATACATGGTGATCAGTACTGTGATGCAATTCAATACGAGGGTCTTGTGTTTGCTGCCGCCACTCGTGGCACTATTTTTGCATGGAATCCTTATGCTTTTGGTACGTTTGTCTTCCACCATAATTATAATTGTTTCATCCACATGCATGCGGGTTAGCTAGTTTCCCTTTACTAATTAACCTTCTTGTGTTTCCAAGGTCCTGTGAACATTCCACCACCTATACTTGAAAAAATTTATAACCAAGGGGGAGATGACGATGATGATGATCACGAGCATGAGGACCCATATACTCAGTGGCGCCTGGCAACTTATTCCGATGGATCACCTCTTCTTGTCTATATACAGGGTACCGCTGATATGACTAAGGAAGCAGGTGTTGTCTCCCATGGTCGCACTCTCTGGACCTATTCCAACATTCATTGAAGGGTATTCGGGATGGATACTACTGTGCTAGCGCCAACACCTTCTCCCTGGTTTGGTATTGATACTCTTGGAGGAAACTCGCTCTTCCTTGGACAAAACTATCCAATCATGGTGAAAGGCGATCCAGCTGCTGTTGACACAACATTACTACCATTTATGAGAAGCAATTGTATCTATACCTTAGACATTGCTATGCTTCCCTACCGTGGCTATCACAATATGGGTCATGAAATAGGCCGCTTCAGCCTGGATGATCAGTCCTGCGTTGGTCTCGAGATTGACAGTAGCTGGCCCTTCCGAGACAAACTCTTCTGGTTCAAAGCAAGCGTTTCCAACGCCGAGGAGTGGTTGAGCTGAAGTTCATTTCATTGCTTGTTATTTGTTTTGTGATGAAAACTTTAGTATTTACTAGAATGTTTTGTTGGAACTAATCTATAATCTAACATGTATCCTCGTTGTCGTTGAGTGTTGATGACTTGTTGTATGTAATGAATGGTACATTTGCATATGCATGTCATAAACTCAATTTATAAATGGTATTCGACTCACTTCTTGGAGTGTTAGTGCCGTAGTAGTATAGCCAGCATCCGTAGTAGTATGAAGTTGCCACATCACATAGAGCCAACCAATAGTTAGGTGTCGCACGGAGGCCGAGAAATATGGTGATAGCGTGACTGCGTGAGGTGGGCTTGTACGTAGTATGATGTACGCACAGGGCATGCCGTGTTTCCTACTCCTCCGGTGTGCCTCCTTTTGCCGACACGTCGGACATCCAGCATCCAGGTCGTGTCATGCAAGAAAATGGAGTGATAGTTGAAGCCACGTGATGTGCATCTTGGGTTAAACTGTAAATAGAATCTTACTACTCTTGAGTAACTCCAAAAGCGGCCACCGAAGATCTTTATTGGATTTGTTTTTCATCACCAGCACGTCGAGGTGAAAGATGTGCAGGTTTAGTGGGTCCTCTTGTGTTTTCACTGACATGTGGGACCGCATGTGAGCAAACAGACGATGGGCTCCGCGCGTCTGTTAGCTGGCTGAGAAGAGAGATAAAGGAGGGCTGAGCACGGACTCCAGGAAATTTGTTCTATGTAACCAGCACCTCGATATAGGATCGATATAGTGGGGTGGCATGGGCCATAACTAGCATTCAGGTCTAGCAGTACGGCACACGCCACCCACATGAGTCCCATTCGACACCAATTTTCTTGGAGTCCATGCTACAACCATCTCTTCTCCCTCCTGTTTTCTCAGCCATCACGCGCTGGGTTGGGTGGGGGTTTGCCAATAGTCGGTTTGCTCAACTGCGGTCCCACTTGTAAGTGAAAATGCAACACAGCACGCATTCCCCCTTGAGCGGCGTGCCGGACCAACCGTGTGGGGGTGCGACGCGAACACGGCTAGCTTTTCCTTTTGAACTTGTAACTTGTAAAATTTGGTTCTGCTCCATGGCGCGACCGATAGATAGAAATAACGATTCTCCCTAGAGTAATGAGAAGTTTGGTTCTGGCGCGGTTCATGCATGGAGTACGTACAAAAATTATGAAGTTGATGCGAAAGGTAAGATAATTACTAGTAGTACCATATACTACTACATGGATTTGACGGAAAGATAAAGATACATACGGATCCATCAACGACATCCTCACGCCCTAGTGCGCTGGGTCACCAAATGATGTGTGAGGAGCAGCGGCGTTGGCGGCGAGCTCAACGTGCTTCTGAACAATGCCGTCCAAGGTTTCCCTGCGGGTCAAGAAGGCCAGCGACCTATCGTCCTCCTCTGGCACGTAGTAGTCCTTGTGGACGATTTGCGCGTAGACGTGGGTGATTATGTCGACGGTGTCTTGCTGCGCCAGGCGCTGTGCGGCGAGCGCGACCTCGAGGTGGACATTCTCCGGCGCGACGACGGGCAGTCGCAGGGCCACCAGTGCGTCGAAGAGGTTGTCACCATAGAGTCCATTGAGGGTGGCGGGCATCGCAGAGCCTGGGCGCATGGGCTGGAGGCGTACGTCAAGGTCGTCCGCGAGCTTCTTGACGACGGTGAACTTGTCGAGGAAGCCGATGAGGACCTTGTCGAACAAGGAGATGAAGCTGTCGTCCAAGCGGCCTCTCACCCTGGCGGCCTCAAGCACGACCTGGAGACGTTCCTCGGTGCCGGGCCGCAGGCCGGCGTCGTGGACCATCTGGCACAGCCGGCTGATGCTCGTGCTCATCGCCTCCATGGGTCTAGCTTCTAGTCAACTGATCTTGCGATTGGAGTGATCACTCTTGCCCTTGGTTAGGGTGCGTAGGATTTCGTAGATTGGACTGGCGGGGACGCCGGGGAGCCTTTATATGAGAAGTGCAGACTGCGTTGCATTCACGTGTGTGTTGGCCATCTACTCCTCGGCCCTCTACTGCACCTACCTTTGGCTGTATGACAGGTGGGCCAGCCACCTGTTGGGCCCACATGTCATTCACCCAAATGCAGGTGCAGTAAGTCAATGAAGCTGCGTCCCCCTCCGTGCCGGTGCAGTATAGTCATCTCACCGGACCTCTAGTTGGGGCCAAACGAGAGAACTTTGATGTTTACTGGTTTATTGGTCCCCTTTGCATTTTGCGCCAAGTTTTGACCTTTGATTTAACTAATAAAATGTTAATGCATGTAACCAAAAATGTTGGCACGGTACATTAACTCCCTCCTCGTTTCTTATTTCATGATATATCAACCAATGAGAGATGTGGGCCGTGCATGCTTTCAATGACTTGAGATGACCAAACATGACATGCAGTGGTTAGTTCATTGCATGTAATCCTATTAATTAGCAAAAAAGACATTAAGTTCTCTCACTTTCCCCTTCGTCTTGGTCACGGTGCACAACCTAAGAGCATGGTTAATAGTATAGCCAGCTGCTGACTACTCCCTCCATCTAGGTGTATAATAAGTCATCTTAGGTTGTGCA
This sequence comes from Thinopyrum obtusiflorum, assembly GCA_036873465.1. Taxonomy (NCBI): domain Eukaryota; kingdom Viridiplantae; phylum Streptophyta; class Magnoliopsida; order Poales; family Poaceae; genus Thinopyrum; species Thinopyrum obtusiflorum. Next base: position 23,859 of record JAAAWM010009785.1, read on the forward strand.
CGGCGACCAAGGCGGAGGGGAAAACGAGAGAACTTAATGGTTTTGCTAATTAATAGCATTGCATGCAATGAACTAACCACTACATGTCATGTTTGGTAGTCTCAAGTAATTTAAAGCATGCACGGTCCACATCTCTTATTGGTTGATGTGTCACGAAACAAGAAACGACAAGGGAGTTAATGTACCGTGCCCAAGTGTTTTGGGATTATTTGGTTTTCGTAAGGTGACTTACACACCTAGACGGAGGGAGTATATGATGTTTCCATGTCATATACTGTAGAGCCATCACTTGTAGCCACTCATACAATAAGGTTAGCTATAAGGCTGGCTATAAGAGTACTAGACTTTTTCTCATCTTCTCTCTCTCTTTCTTCATATTTATTGTATATCGGCCAAGGAATCCGCATATAGCTAGGCTCTTGCATGAGAGCCCACTCCCCCTTTTCACTTGCTCTTATACACCTAGATGGAGGGAGTAGTCTCAAGTCATTGGATGCATACGCACCCCATGTCTCGTATTGGGTGATTTCTTTTTTCGTGGCAAAAAACAGGGAACGAGGTGGGTAGTTAATGCACCGCGCCTAAAATTTTTGGGATTACTATTTGGTTTTCGTAACATGACTAATGCACTAGTACGGAGGGAGTACAATAGTAGTCTTTGATTGCAATTTTTTTGGTAGCTTACAAAGCTGAGCGCTAGGTGAGTACAATAGTAGTCTGATTGATGAGACTTCAGATTTGAGCCCGGAAGGAATAAAACAATACACCATGTATTTATTTATAGAGGGAGTAGTACATTTTTTGTGACATGCATTACTAGATATTGCTAGTAAAATACTAAATCCAAATGGACGTGGTAGTACTACTAAATCCAGATGGTGGTGCTAGTACTAGTAGTAGTACTACCAATGTAGTAGTACTGTACTACCCGTTGGTCAAATTATTACGTGCTGCTCCTCACAGTGAAGTGACAAGACCCTGCGCCGGAGATGACACCTGAGTATAGGCGCCGTGTTCGGCATAGCATAGTCAGCCTCACCGTCTGCAGTCACTATCATCATGGCTGTAGAGCCAGCCTACTTACAACTAGCCGTGTTCGACATAATTTCCCGTGCGTAGATGCCCATGCATTGCACGGAACACCAAGATTGGGGGTGGACGGCGCCGGCAGCGGCCATAGCACCAGATTTGGCCTTCTAGATGTGGTGGGGAGGAGATAAGGCTGATTGTGAGAGACAAGGAGTTGTTTGTAAATAGGGAACACGTGCGGGCATCTTTTTGCAAAACTAGAGAAGTTTGGTTTGTATGCGTCAGATCTAGATCCGATGGCTATTGGTGAAAGATGGCAAGCACAACGTCATCACCAACTCAGGACCTCTTTGATTCACAGGATTTTGAAAACGCAGGAATAGGACACGGCAATATTACAAGTTTCAAACTGATATTACAAATGTTAGGAGTGGGGGGGGGGGGGGGGGGGGGGGGGGGGGGGGGGGGGGGGGGGGGGGGGGGGGGGGGGGGGGGGGGGGGGGGGGGGGGGGGGGGGGGGGGGGGGGGGGGGGGGGGGGGGGGGGGGGGGGGGGGGGGGGGGGGGGGGGGGGGGGGGGGGGGGGGGGGGGGGGGGGGGGGGGGGGGGGGGGGGGGGGGGGGGGGGGGGGGGGGGGGGGGGGGGGGGGGGGGGGGGGGGGGGGGGGGGGGGGGGGGGGGGGGGGGGGGGGGGGGGGGGGGGGGGGGGGGGGGGGGGGGGGGGGGGGGGGGGGGGGGGGGGGGGGGGGGGGGGGGGGGGGGGGGGGGGGGGGGGGGGGGGGGGGGGGGGGGGGGGGGGGGGGGGGGGGGGGGGGGGGGGGGGGGGGGGGGGGGGGGGGGGGGGGGGGGGGGGGGGGGGGGGGGGGGGGGGGGGGGGGGGGGGGGGGGGGGGGGGGGGGGGGGGGGGGGGGGGGGGGGGGGGGGGGGGGGGGGGGGGGGGGGGGGGGGGGGGGGGGGGGGGGGGGGGGGGGGGGGGGGGGGGGGGGGGGGGGGGGGGGGGGGGGGGGGGGGGGGGGGGGGGGGGGGGGGGGGGGGGGGGGGGGGGGGGGGGGGGGGGGGGGGGGGGGGGGGGGGGGGGGGGGGGGGGGGGGGGGGGGGGGGGGGGGGGGGGGGGGGGGGGGGGGGGGGGGGGGGGGGGGGGGGGGGGGGGGGGGGGGGGGGGGGGGGGGGGGGGGGGGGGGGGGGGGGGGGGGGGGGGGGGGGGGGGGGGGGGGGGGGGGGGGGGGGGGGGGGGGGGGGGGGGGGGGGGGGGGGGGGGGGGGGGGGGGGGGGGGGGGGGGGGGGGGGGGGGGGGGGGGGGGGGGGGGGGGGGGGGGGGGGGGGGGGGGGGGGGGGGGGGGGGGGGGGGGGGGGGGGGGGGGGGGGGGGGGGGGGGGGGGGGGGGGGGGGGGGGGGGGGGGGGGGGGGGGGGGGGGGGGGGGGGGGGGGGGGGGGGGGGGGGGGGGGGGGGGGGGGGGGGGGGGAGTACAACAAAAAAACGATGCAGGTGATCACGTGAGAAAAAATACTAAAAACATTTCTTTCGGTGCAGTGCGTAGATGCAATTTTGAACACTACACTTGTCATCATAATTTGGGAAAATTATGAAAAAATTGAGCTACGTTGTGATTACCGTTTACTAATAGTAAAGAAGTTTCACCTCGATGAGTAGCTTCTCCGTGCACGGAAAGCATGTAAGGAATCCAACAACTTGATCCAGATTAGGGCCGATATATTTTATTGCCAAGATCTTCACTGTGCGCATAGACTGGGTCAAGCTTGTGGGAATCATTTTCTGGAAGACGGTCGTAAATACATCAAGAAGAAATTTAAAAATGTGAATTTCAAGAAGACGGAGAAGAAGATGAGTGCTGTACCTGAACGATTACGGATCCAATAAAGAGTTCGGAGAATTTGGCAGACAAGTACACCAACACTATCAATTTCGGTGCGTCAATGATCCTGATTTTTGTTGGACCTTCTAGATCAGATATAAGCAATCTCTCAAGGAAATGCGCACTCTCAATGACCATAACGTGGAACAGCTAGAGTGATCTCTTCCCAATTGATGTCTTGTTGCGGGGCCAGCAAGACACAAAAATCCATCGGAGATTCGTCGAGGTGATGTGGAGGCTAATGAACCCGTGGATCTGCTCAAGATGAAGGTACTCGAGCGCAGTACAGCTGCGGAGTAGGTGCTCCATAGCCTGCTTCGAGATGCCAACGTCAAAGAGGTCGAGCTGCTTGAGTTGAGGGAGAAGAAGGGCGGGCACGTCATTAATCTGGGGAAGCTAGCAGGAGCTAAAGCTGGCGCGGCACAGTGTTGGCGTGAGGCGGAGCATGGACGGCGGCAAAGAGCGACATCGTCCAGCTTCAAAGCTGAGCTCCTCGAGCTGATCTAGGGTGAGGAATAAGAACCACTCATGGAACTTGGCTTGGACCTTGCAGTTGGTACTGAACATGCGGATGTCAAGGCGTCTGGCTGGCCCAGGGTGCGATGAAAGGATCTTGGAGACTACGACCATGTGTTTGCAATCCCCGTCGCAGAGGGAGCTATCGACGGTGAGGTTGAGGGGGACGTGGCGCCAGAGGGGGTGCCACCGCCGAGAGAGCAGGGCAGTCCGCACTGCAGATTTGGTGGGGAGGAGGCCGATGATGACGAGCAGCATGTCGTCGGGGAGGCTGTTGATGAAGTCTAGGCTCGCCGGATGTGGTTTTGGCTCGAGCCGCCTCCGCTTGTTGGCTGCCTCGCCGTCCATCTCAACCGGCGGCGACGTCGGTGTACACGTGTGCTGGTCTGTGTTGTGTGCTGGCCTGCTGGGTGTGCGCGAGTGTGTCCTTCTGTGCATGCCGCCGCGCAGTGGTGAATTGTGCGCGAGTGCGTCCTTCACGCGGAAGAAGGGTGTCCTCAATGCGCCCTCAATTTACTAGCGTGCAGGGTGCTACCCCGAGTGGTTTCAACTTTGTTTACTTCACCGCGTGTCAGATGGGCCTCTAGTTTACTTATTTTCACCCACTGCCACATGGGCCAGCACACGAAGATAGAGAACACGAGCTGACAAGGCAACATGTGGACTGGTTGACCGGTCAACTAAACAATATATGGAGCTATACGCTGACACGGTGAGCGTATAATCCGTCGGTATAGAGAGTTCGAGTGAGAGGGGAGGCCCGTGAGAGATAGCAGAGAGAGAGAGAGAGAGAGAGAGAGAGAGAAAGAGCTACTCCCTCCGTTCGATAATGTAGTGCCAACATTTTTTTAAAGTCAAACTTTTGAAACTTTGACCAAGTTTATAAAGAAATTACTTATATCTACAATACCAAAGATAAATGATAGTATGAAGTAAGTACATGTGATGAATCTAATGATCGTTCCAGATGTAAATGTTTTTCTCCACATATACC